>OU015498.1:136595924-136875924 GCA_907164885.2 Dolomedes plantarius
TATCATCATCATCGTTGTTACCGAAAACAAACATGAGGCAAGACGCAACAGAGAAACGAGGGTAATGGCTTTGAGGAGACACCCGGGAATGGGTGAAAATTCATACAGTGTAACCACTTATGTTTTTGTACAAAGCTCTGAAGTTAAGGTGTTTTGGCTTAAAAAGTAATGAAACTTATTAAAAGGGAAATTTATGCAGCAATATATTGCCTTTCTTTCCATTTATAAAATCATACATAAATGATCTAAAGTCTTCTTAATATATTCATTTGCTCATATTTTTGTTATTTATTTCTTGGATGATTCGGAGGAAAAATATCTGAAAGTATATGTATATTTAAGAAGTCTACAAATTCTTTGCACCAAGCTTCTGAATAATTTATGAGTAAAAATGGTAATTAAAATATTCTTAGACAACTGGAAAAAAATGAGCGTATTGTTTGAATTGTAAATTTCTAGGTAAAAATGTCGCAGAATTTCTTTACAATCAGTAGAACTGAGTACATCGTTTTGGATTGAATATTAATTTCCTATCCGGTCTGAATGAGATTCCAGGACTATAATCACATAAGCAGCAAGTTAATCTGACTCAAGATCTGCTACGGACATAATTTGTATCAGAAATACCCAAAAAGTCTTTTATATTTTTATTTATTATTTGCCCCATGGACGGAATATCCTCCATGAAGGACCTTTTTTAGGGAAAATGTACCCTATTCCCTTCACGGGCGAACTTATGTCAGCATATCGTCAGAGAATTTATGCCATTTTGTTTTTATCAGCATTTTTAGACTTCTACGAATTCGAGGTAAGTTAAGAATACACGGCGGATCACGCAGCTTAGCGTGATCATTGGACATATCGGAAACGAACGCAACTCTTAAACGTTTTTTGCTTTAACCTAATTAATACTCGGGTGATAATAGTTGCTCTTATTTATTTATTTTAATTTAAGCCTTTCCCTACGCAAACCGTTATTTACGGTTAATCGTTTTCTCAAAGGGAGATAATAATTGACTGTAAACAACGGTTATTAATATGCCAGCAAGATATTAGAAGGTCAAAAGTGGAATTAATTTCCGAAAATTATAAATTAGCTGGATTAATTATTAAATAACGTATCATTAACATAATAGAGAACCCTTTATGCGAATTCTTTAATAGGCCATAAAACACTGAATATTTGAGAAAAACGATCCTTTCAAAAGTGGGGTTTTCTATTCTATCGGTCACCTTATTCCTCAGATTTTTTTGGAGCCCACTCTAGACACTAGTAGAAAAATCTGTCATTTTAAAATATAACGATGACAAAAGGTGAATTGTACACCTTTACAAGGGTGAGTTTCAGACTAGGTCCTTTCGCGTAAACTTCCATAGAGACGACAATATGGAAACTCCAGTTCAAAGAAGGGTTTCTGAGAACCTTCAGAGGATGAAGGCGATTAAGAATCTTGCCCCGGGATTCGTGCAAAGGTCTGACTTTGTTTTGAAAGCCCGTACGGGTTACTTTAATTGATTACTTCTCGGCGAAATTATGCAGATGAGAGGATGTCTGAAAAAGGAGACGCGTATGCATTGATAGAATGTACCAAAGCGGCGCTCAGTGGCGCGTCGCGTCTGGTTTTCTGGTCTGTTTACCTGTCTGTCTCTTGACAATGGGGGGTGAACGGATCCGGCGCAGTTTGGCGAGGTTCTTACTTCGTCGCCAAAACGGCGATGTTTTCACTATATCTAATCAAGCGCGTCTAATGTTAAATTACTAAGGAAAGATTCGCCTTATTTTAGCTGAGAAATTCAAAGAATTTTTCCGATAAAATAGTTGAGAGAGAAAATACTTAACCCCTTACACGGCCCTTAATTACATTTTCGTTAAAAACTGTGCTCCACCCCCCGAATAGGCAGCTGTTATATGTTGCATATTTTTCAAAAGAAATAAAAGTGGTACGAATGCACCTAATTTTCTCCATAAAATTTGAAAGGATGACAAATTTGGCAAAGTGTTGACTACCATTTCTTGAGACACTTTTGTGGAAAGAATCTGGATACTGATCATAAGACACCAACTACGCGAAACATCTACTATTCACGTGGATGCCCAACAGTCTTGAAGACGAACAAAATATATGAACATCACTCTCTTCGATTGTTTCTCGAAAGCAGAAATGAAATCAACCGCGTTTACCTACGTTCTCACATTGAACAAAATAGCTTGCTATGAATCTGTAGGGGGATTTTTATCGCGTGCCTTAGTTAATCGCGTTTGTGCGTCGAGTATTCGGTGATGTTAAATGCTCTCTTTAAATATAATCCTTCAATTTTATATCATTACGTAGGGAATATATTCTTATTTGAAGAGTAGCTTTTGAAATCAATTCTTAATGTAACTAATTTCGTGCGTTTCTCCAAGTTGTGAGCTCTATGCCATCACAAAAGGAAGTCGCAGAGAGAAGTGATTTTAAAAGTTCTTGATTGAAGAGGACTGGATTCCTCATTTATAGATATAAAAGGGAAAAAGTAAAACTGTATCGTGCATTAACGCCGCTGAATACTGGTTTGAATAAATGGTCTTTCGGGACAAGAGTAACATCACCCTGATGATTTACTAAGTTCTGTCAAGACTCAGCATGCGGTGAAAATCTCCCGACATATTCAAACAAAAATTTTGTTCAACGAAAGATGATAAATGAGGTATATTTCAAGTATGCTGACTAGGAACAGTGGAAGAGAATCGCTGATTTGGTTCGTCTTTAATAGTTTGATGTTTAGATTATTGGATATAGAAGTCTCATTCTACCTCGTTAAATTTTTTTACATTTCCAATAACAGATTTATAAAGAGAACTGAGCCGAAAAAAAATAAAAATCAATATAATTAAATAATTAATAAATTAAAAAAGGGTTGAGACACAAAACAAAACACAGCAACCAAGAACAGGCACAGAAACAGTTAATAAACCCATTGTCCCTTCATTCCCAGTATCGACCCAAAGTCCCTTGACTCCCAGTATCGATCAAAAAGCAAAGTCTTGAGAAGTTCAGGACAGTGAAGCAGCTGAGCCTCGTCCATCACCTCCCCCCCCCAAGATCACAGAGCTGAAAGAGAGGGTCAAAGGTGATTTTTAATTCGATGCGGATGCTCCAACAAGCAATCATACCTGGTCGCCAGGCGAAATTCAGCGGCAGCTCTACGCCTTGTCCACTTAGGGATATCTTTGACTCTATTCCACAATGGCTTTTGATAGTTCTTAACAATTTGTTATCGTCGGATATCGTCAGCGACAGACTTATAGATTAGCGGTCCGATAGTGTTATAGGATATGAGAAGTTTGTAGAATGGACCCACCTCTCTTGGCCATATCTTAAAACTCATTTCCTGTTACTCCACAGAGGCTAGGAATCTACCAGAGGACGACTTCTTTGTGGCAGCTGCATAAGCTTTGAACGAGCTTCCTACAGTCAAGGATGGCAACAGAACGTGTAGAAAGGGAATTAACAGCCTGTAAGGCAGCGTTAGAGTCGCTAAAGATAATCACTTTTGAGAAATGGCCCTGGTGGCATTGTAATAGATAGCAATGAGGGTCTCTGCGCTTGCCTGATTTTAATTTTAAATTTCTCTTGGTCTCTAAATCACACTTCTGAGGCATATAAAATTTTTTCTATGACTATTCTGTAAATTTCCTTAATGATTTCAGGTTTCAATCCCCACGTATTTTTCACCAAGCGCACCGTCAACATTTTTACAGAATTTTAATTTACGCGCGTTTATACAGAATTTTAATTATCTTCTCTTTGACCGCCTCAAAATGTTGTAGAAAATTCAGTTTAGGGTCTAAGATGACACCTGGATATTTTATTTCCTTTTTATATCTAATGCTTTCATTCTCTAGCCTAATAGGCGGCTTTCTGCTAACATTCCCTTTACATGCTACGATCGTATAACAGCATTTATCTACGCTATACTGCAGCTTGTGTTTCCTTGCCCATTCTTCACACTTATCAAACACTACTTTAGCCAATTCAGTAAACTTATAAGCAACTGTGCTCTTAATCAGTATCATCACATCGTCAGCATAGGCCTGTATATGGTAATGGTTTTGCTCATTTCGCATTTCTAACAGCTCGTTCAAAGATGTAGAAAGTCGATCCTTCCGCCTCCCACACCTTTCGGTTATAAGGCAAACAAATTCTGATAACTGCCCTTACGGCGGCAATCCTGCTGGGACCACAACAGAACACGCAAGGGCAACCCGTCTAGTTCGATGCGACGATAAAACAGATCAAAACAGGCTATTTAGTGGCAAACGACTAGTTTAATTAAAGTTAGCTTATCATCACCCAAAAAAGTCCATTCCTGGATCCATTTGAACTTAGTCCTACATTTTTTATTATTTATTTATTCTTATATATATATATATATATATGCATATTTTTTTTTTTTACTATAAGCCAGATTTACTCAAGTTTATTTATGATATACCTTAAAGAACTACTGCGTATTAGCAGTATTATAAACAATGCAAATAATATACAATACAATAATATTCAACAAATAATAATAAACTGCTGGCCATAGTAAGCATACAATATTCAATATAATTATACTCAAATATTACAAGGATTAACATTATTCAAATCACTACTAACTTTTCAAATTGCATATTTAAGTACAATTAGCTCTTAAATATATTTAAATTTCAAAGTCAAATATATTTAAGAGGATCACTTTTCAAAGATGTAGAAAAGTGATCTGACATGTCCAGCCGTCAAAACCTGTCTCTGAGCAGAGTCTGACCCCCATTCAACTTGGAACTAGAGGAAAGTTGTGGCAATTAAGAGGAAAAGGGTATGGGGATTGAGAGTCCGCCATCCCCTCCAGAGAATGCTCAGTAGTAACAGTTTCGTTCATGCTACGCTGCCGTGGATTCAAAGCCAAATACGTTCAAAATAAATCTTTTGAAAGTCATTTATTTTTTAGTGCTATATTAAGTTTGATGTCATTATTGTGTTTGTTCTCAACCTTTTCTTTTCTTCTTTTCAGACGGCAGAATCGTTCCATGTGAGACGGGAAACGGACGGGGAACGACGGAATTCCGGGACGCCCGCACAGTACAGCCGGACGGTTACGGATCCGGGTGTTCGGAAAACGAGCAGTGCTGTGAATGAGAACTTTTGAGGGAAGAAAAAAAATATGTTTTCCTGCGTTGACCGAAAGCGTGATCTGTAATCCAAGAACTTCTAGTGATATTAACATGTTACGCAGAACAGGTGCACAAGAAGGGACGGTAGTCATCAGCAGTCGACACTTATGGACTGACTTGTGGAACTCTATGCAAACGTGGAGGCAAGCTGCTGCTACCCTCCCTGGAGGAGTGGAACTTACTATGCAAACAAAAAAGCCTGTTTCGGAAAACGACTTTTTCTTTTTTTGTGTGTGAAGCCCTCTGAACGAACGCTAACTGGGGGAGGGATATCGTGATATTTTGTGTAGAATACTGATTTAAGTTATACTCTCTTATTTGTATCTTTTTGTGATGTTCAAAGGCTACGGACGGCAGGATCGAAATGACGAGCAGTGGAGACATAAAGTTTTGCATGAATTAATTAGTCTTACATTTAAAAAATTTGTTGATTTTTAAATGATTTTTAAACGATTTTTCATTTAAAAATCATTTAAAATGTACTTATGTTTTTCCCCGTTTAAAAATTTAGAAGCGGAGAAATATTTATATTGTGAAAATTTTAAACAAATATAATTCAACCATAAGTTTTTATGCCAGTGAATCTTTTTCGCTTTTTTTAATTGTTCAAAATTGTCGAAGCCATTTTAAACCAGAAGTCAAACATTAAAACTATTTGAAAAGTCTTTAAAAGTAGTTAATATAGCACGTACTGAGAAAAAAATTCCTTTTTCACCTTTTTAATTTATATGATGCTTTATTATAGATTCTTTTTTTTTCATTTCTTCATTAATATTTATCGTTTATTCAATAGCGTATGAAAATAATTTACCAATATTCTCACCCTAAAGTTAAAAGAAAAAAAATCATGATTATGATGAGAGGATCTAGAAATTATGGAGTCACATTCTAAACTTCGCATGTCTTCTAAATGACGTCAATATGTTTCTAAGTAGGATGCACAGATAGCCAGTGCAGGATTTACGTATAAGCTATACAGCTATAGCTTAGGGCCCCCAAGAAAGTGGGGGCCCCCCAAAATTAAATTATAAAGGGCCCCATATATGATTTGAGATATGGGCCCCTTATAAAGAGCCCCATATTTAAAACAGCTTAGGGCCTTATCAAATCTAAATCCGGCCCTGCATATAGCGTAACTGACATTATTCTTAAAATAACAAATTTCCCGCATGAGACTGAAGTACCTTCGTTGTGTTCACTGGCTTCTTTTATCAAATGCAAAAATCTATATAAGTAATCTTAATATTTTTAATTACTGTTCGCTAATATACTCTAGTAAATTTTTTTAAAACCAAAGCTCTTACGCTCGGTGAGAAATAAAAACTGTTGTTGTAAACGTACATTATGTTTGCCTCCAGTAAGAAAGTGTTTTTGAGAAGTCCAATTGCTGGCAACCAGACCCTAGTCTCCACTGCTCGTCGCCAAATCCCAGCCGAAGAGTCGTATTCTGTGTCAACACGTTAACAACCGGCGTTATTATTAACGCAAGACCAAGTCCCTCTCCAAAGTGAACAACAGGAAATACGAATTTAAACTGAAAGCTTTTATTTTGAATGCAGTATTATGCTGGAGAGATGGGAACTGTGGTGATACGAAAAAGAAAAATCCTGTTTCTTCAGTGTGATCGAAGGGAGGGGCAAGAGAGCTTCTTGAAAAAACACTTCACACTTGTTCCACCAATTCTTCAGTTTTTAATTGAAAATTAAAAAAAAAAGAATTGAGTTCATCTATATTTTTCCATTAATCTCTGTATCCGAATTTATAAAAGGACCTGAGCACACCCATGCGAGTGGGGTTTAAGGCCTTAACCCTTTCTGCCAAACTTGCGTTTGTAGAAAAAGTCATTGCAGTAGCATATTTTGATCCCCGCTTCAAGATGTTATATAAGTCAGCATTGAAAAACGTTATAAATTTCTGAGGGAAAAAAATAAAGGAGTCGCGATCAGTTGAATATGTCAATGATGACCATTCTAATCGTAATTTGCAAAATTAACGTATTTGAAAATGCGTAATTTCGAATAATTCGTATCGCAGAGATTCATATTTCATACCAATAAAACCTTTCCGATTAAAGGGCGTCATATAGCAGCCGATAATTACTCCATTTTCACCCCTAATAGGTCTTTTGTCGTACACAAAATTATGCATTTCTTTACAATTCCTTATAATATCCCTACGCTAACACCGATGTCTCTCCTAACAGATAACACAAGTATTCCCCTTTAGGGCATGTTCACATAGAATCCGTCAGCGTCAGCTTCAAAAATTTCGTTGGCGATGGTTGGTTAAATGGGTCAATGATTGGCATATGATTGGTTAAAAAAAATTACGCTGACGCTGACGGATTCTATGTGAACAGGCCCTTAAACAGGTCATTCGTCTTCGAGGTGCGTTGCCATATTCAAAATTAACATTTGAACGATTTAAAATATTTATCGTTAGATATTTCACTACACTGAAACACCTTTATCTGGTCAGATTAAAAATCTCATGCCGAAAAGTACAAAGTTTTATTAAACTTTAACTTTGGTAGCGAGACACTTTGCGGGTGTTTAGGTTTACAGATAAAAAAAATCAATTAATTTCTATTTTACTAAGAAATTTTTTTTATGTTTATATTGCCGAAAATCATTTTTCAGTTGAGTTTTTAAGGACGTCATGCGAAAGCATAAGCTCTCTTACTAGCATAATGTAAATACAATAATTTTGATTTTGTATCTTTTATGATTATTTAAATTATCTTTGGTCACTTTCCATCGGTCTTCAACAAAATTGTTAGCTATTTATCCATTGGTATCTCAACATTACATGGCTATCTCAGGAATGTTGATGATCAAATGCTTATCTACTTGAATATGAAGTAGATTAATACTTAAAATGTAGAATTATACCTGTAATTCGCATCTTGCATAAAAAAAGTAACAGCATTTACTTATGTGCTACTGATTTCTTTTCTGTTACATATTAGTTACTATATGAAAAGGCCTCAGATTCACAAACAATAAGCGATGACCTTAAAACTATTTTTGACTACTCAAACTTATTCAAAATTTATTACACTGATTGATTTTCTCATTTGTTGAATAAAAGTTGAAGAGATCTGACATAATTTTATGGAAACAGATTTTCATGGGAAAACAACAATGAATTGAAACTATAGTCTTAAAGGCACAGTTCGGCGAGAAGGTATAGTTTTCTATTTTTTTTGGCAACGCAATGCGGGGGCCATCTACCCATTGTTATTTTAATTGTTCTCCAGAAGGGTCGGTTTCCCGTTTTAATATCGATTACCCATATCATTAACAGACAAAATCTTCCGGGAATTATGGCCCTAGAATAATTAAAGGTACCCTTATCCTTAATCGGCAAAACCTTCCGGAATTACAGCCCTAGAATAATTAAAGGTATCCATATCCTAAAATGGCAAAACCTTTCGTGAATTACAGCCCTAGAATAATTAAAGGTACTCATAACCTAAACTGGCAAAACCTTGCGAGAACTAAAGCCTTAGAATAGTTAAAGACATCCTTTACCGGCAAAACCTTCCGGGAATTGCAGCCCTTGAATAATTAAAAGTACCCATATCTTTAACCGGTAAAACCTTCCGGGAATTACAGCCCTAGAATTATTAAAGGTATAAAAGTATAAATATATCCTTGCGTGCGTAATTCCATTATCTAATATCAAAGATAATGTTTCATTTTGTTGCGTAGACTTCATTTTTTGCGAAATGACACTTTCCAAATTTTTGCTATAGAATCTGCTCTTTTAGGAGTATCATATCAAAACTTCATTCGTTCGTTAATACAGAAAAGAAATATAGTAAAAATGAAACGAGCTAAAACAACGTGAACCCCTTAATTTTTGGAAGGGATGTTCCATTTAAATATCGACTCCTTTATTTTGTTTCTTCTCCGTTATCTAATATAATAAATAATGATTGTTTCATTTTGTTGCGTGTACCATACATGAAAACATGATTTTCTCTCCAATGCGCTCTTTTTAATGCATCTCCCAAGAAGTACTTAACGCGTAAAAGAAAAATATGTGAACCATTTAAAAATGTGTGTAATCATTATAAGGAGATGAATACAAGCTTAATTGCTTAAAGTGATAATAGTTTATGCATGTTCTACAGAGTTTGAAGCCAATTCGTAAAGTGTGTAGTAATTCAGAGAGAAAGTAAAAAAAAAAATTATCTTATGACCCATATTCTTTTTTACAATATGCTGTAGCACAATGATTCAAGGCTTCAAGACAGATAAATGGAAGAAATTACGAAAGAATTATAAAGTTAATTATAAATTTTCAACTAGCATTATTTCTTTTAAGTTCAGCATCATATTTCTTTTGGTTTATACTGTATTTTTTCATTAGAGGGTGTGACCTTTTGCAAGACGTATCAAATGTATTAAATTTAATCTCACACTGATATTTTCTCTAGTTTCACAGCATTAATAATTTAAAGTCTGATTAATCTGAAATCACACTCAAAACGAATGCATTTATTTGCACAGGAATTTAGCCGGTTCACACGTTTCAGAGCTCATGCGTATTCTTGCTCAAAATGCGAACATGGGCATTATTCTTACTTTAGCAATCCTCGCTTGTGTTTGAAGCACATCCCGCTGTAAACTGGGCTGGTTTTGGAGGACCTAGGTAAAAACCACATGCATATTTGAGCACGAATACGCATATGGATTATGCTCGCACATGTTTTCATACATATGTTTACATTCATGCATGCTAAGTACTTGTAGATTTTCTTTTCTGTGTAAAAATGTCCCTTTTATCTACTCTCATTTCATTAAAATGGGTACTTAGGTATTTACGCACACTGAGACACTTCAAGCTGTCATTCGGCTAAATGTGAATATTGTGGAAAAAAATAGATCTGAATGCGTAATATACTTTTCCAAAGCAGCGTACTGTTCATCATTTTGATCCGATCTTGGATGAGCAGTTTTAAATGAGGCTTAAGTGGACTTCAGTGAAAATGTTTGTTAAAGATTATAACCGAGGAGAACCTTTCAAATCCATTCTTATTTAGCAAATAGCTCAATAAATAAAATCAGTTTTTTGGATCCTGACTGAGTGAACTTTCTCAAGGTTTAAAGACATGAGTTGAAAGGAGTTCTATCAATTAACAAAACAACTTAGAAAGACTCGGCTTTGCAAATAAAAAGTCATTAGTCCTGTCAGAAACCTTACTGAATTGTTTAATTACTCGATTAACGTGATCTGATCAAGGAGTCTGCAACGTAGACCCCGTAAACCAGATGACTCGGACCGCATCAAAGGTGAAGAAATCTAGCTCACACATTCTGAGCTGCTTCTTTTTAATTTTGAAAATTGGCCTCTGCCTAAAAATTACCATCCAGGTATACAATTTTAACGCCATAAAACTAGTTAAAGGGGAAAAATGAAAGATATGCGACAGAGAAGTGAACTTCAAGAAACTGGTTAGAAACTTAAGAAAATAAAGCAATAAAATAAAGCAATACATGAAAGTGACTGTATGCATTTTGCATTTGTAACGAACTTGATAAGAATGAACTATTAAATTATTTATGAAAACTTATGAATGTCATTGAAAAAAATACAAGTTTAATGAAGTTTCCGAGTCCCATAGAAATTGCCAAATCAGATAAACACGAATAATCTGAATTATATGCTTGCGATCTGGAAATAACACTAGACAAACTCTCCTGCCATAAACTGTTAATAAACATAGCGTGCTTAAAGGAGTAATATCTGAATAAATTCAATTTTTTTTCACCGAAAATTCCACACTTTTTTTTCTTTTGACTTGCCACTGGAGTCGCTTGATAATACCTAAGTACCTCTCTATGTAATAAATACAGATAAGCTGATGGTAATAAAATACTATTAGTTTATTTTGTTCCTTTGAGTAACTAGGTTGGAAATGGGCACATCCGTTTCAAGCATATATTCGTTGTTTTTTTTATATGTCACAAGACTTCGAAACGCATTTGCTTCTCCTTTCTCTGCGAGCCACTTTCTATCAAACTGTCTATCTCTGAAAGCTGATAATTAAGTTTGTCACTTTGAGAATATAATGCAACTATTTTCGTTTTAGATAATCCAAAGAAAATGCATTTTTTAAAAATTTAGTTTTTGCTTGACGTCTTATTTATAGTTTACAACTTCATTTGAGCTGTCACTGGACTCATGCACGTGATTATGCGGGGCGTGTTTCTTCTCGCGGAAAGGTTCTTGTGACACTCTAACTTAACTTATACATATTGACGAGGTTACAGCACGTTGTCGATGTTCTCTAGAGGCTATATAATGTTTAATTCGTATTTTTCGGTGCTTGTAGCTTGAAAAGATGTCAAACTATGCTTAATGGCTGGTACGGATGATGGAATTCGATTCCTAGTACTTCGATTAGATTTGGAATCATTACAGTTTCGATGGATTTTGTGAAATTATGAATACAAAGAATTCAAAAGAATATAAATTGTTCTGGAAGTGTCATTTTCCCATTACTTGCATGATAGTTGACATCGATGACAGTGATCGTTTAGCCACGGCATCTTAAGAACGCAGTTTCTCGCCGTAAACCACCAAAAGAAGGAAAAATTAGGCTAGTTAGAGACAAAAATAAAGCGTTTTTAATCTGTAAATTGGTTTAAAATGATAGTTTTCGTATGCTAAATGGATTAAAATTTTGAAAAATGCTTCTAATGCGAAATATTTAAAATGGGTTGCATTTTTTTTCATTTCCTTTTCATTTCTCCTTAAAATCACTATAAGAAAGATTTCTTGAATTAAATAAAGGATCATAGTGCGAGCCAGTTTATACAGTATTTGATGAGTACGATTAATATCATGTGAGTATAGTGCAAGGTTCGTACATGTGGCCCTGGGTGCTCAAATTTGACTATTCTCAGTACATTATAGTATTTTACAAATAGATTCTCCCTGCAGTGTCAAAATTTCTGTACTTAAAAATATTCAGTGTATTGTATAACATTGAGTTCAGGGGTCCCGTAGACCTACACGTTCGTTCCAGGAACAAATAGAGATGTGCCATTTCCAACTTCTCTACAAATTACTACTAGCATTTCCAACTTCTCTACAAAATCCAGCAGGCAAGCTTCTTTGTTATATCGTCTTATCTTTAACCTTCCTCCCCTGAAGCCAGTATAATTTATGTACAAAAAGAGAAATCATGTTTTCATGCAATGAGGGGAAAATTAGTGACCCATCCTGTTACCAGTTTTGTACTTTCACTTGTTAACAGTCAGTATACGAATATTTTGACGAGCTTCACTGCTGAAAATACTCTGAAGTCATGCCATTTTTGTTTTTCGTTTTCTTTTGTATAGTTGATTCTGAGACGAAAAAAAAATTAAGAAAAAACATATAGTCTGTCATTCGTATATGTGTTGTGATATGTCCTAAAAAATGCCATTTTTTATATGTTTGCCGATGTGAATGTCTATATGTATAAAAAATGATATAAAAGAGTGAAACGTCTCAGCTTAATAAAACAGTGAACTTCCATGTCTTTGGTGTCTTTGATTTTCTTGCAACTGTGTATTTGATTAGTAGATTCTTTTGCTTCAAGAACCCAAATTAAACCTACCATCCCACACTCGTATAGGGACTTGTTCACATAGAATCCGCAACGTAAAAATTTTTAACCAATCACATACCTATCATTGACCCATTTAACCAATCAGCTCCAACGGGATCTTTAACGGAACCCTTAAAGCTGGTAGTTCCGATACTGTTTAAGAGAATATCTTTCCTTCTGTAAGACCATTTGAATGGATTATGTCACTTTCTCATCCATGTGTCCAGGACAGGGCCCGATTTAGAAAATTCTTGACTGTAGTCATAACTCGGGATGGGGGCCCCCTAACACTGATGTAGGCGTAAAATTTCCAAAATTGACAAGCACAAAAAATAATTATGAATCATTATGAAAGTACCATTTTACCAAGAATTGGCTATTTGAAGTATAAAGCCTAGAACATTATCAAATGACAAAAAGCTATACAACATATTTACTTCATCATTAAAACACCAATACAATACAACCAGAAAACTTATTAATTACTTACATACACTATTAACATACTTATGATGAACTATACATATAACTATACATATGATGAACCAATCAATCAATCAAATTTGAAAGGATGTATAAAAAGTTGCTATTAAAAGAGGTAAAATAAAAATAATTAATTTGGAATTTTTTCTTTTATCTTTTTTTAATTAAAACTTTTGGGGGCCTATAGGCCCAGGCCTACTGAGCCTAATGGAAAATCAGGGCCTGGTCCAGGGCCAGATTGATCCATCGTGGGGTGTCTGAGGCCAGTTTTCGGCGCCTTTTCAAAGTTTTGGCGAGACTCTACCAATAATAGAAATAGTCTACATTTAGGAAATGATAATTTTAAGAAAAAATGTATTAAAAAAGAAGAAAAAGTAAATAAATGTGAATATAATTTGTTTAGTAATAAAAGTAATAACTAAATCATTCTTCGAGCCTTTATGGCAGCAAACTGCTTGATTGCATGTCTATTATTAATTTTTTAGGTACCGTCATTTCTATAGAAATGATTGCTAGATCTTTAAATCGCTCTTGGGTAATTGTTCTTCGTAGATAACTCTCTAAAATTTTCTGCTTAGAAAAACTGCGCCCAGCTGATGCTACAGTTACAGGTAATTTTATTAGAATTCTTAGAGCTACAATAACATTTGAAAATAGGCATTCAAAATTTATTTCTCGTGATCTCAAATTCAGCAATTTATAAAAAATAGTCTAAATATACGGTTATATTTGGGTATTTTTGCGAATTTCGTCATACGTCAGATTATATTATTAATATTTCTTCGTTATTCGATTAAAAAAAAAATTCGTATTTTAACTGTGTCTTATTTTGGCGCCTATTTCAATTCGGCGCCTGAGGCGGTCGCCTCACGCCTATGGGAAAGACCCTGCATGTGTCAGTGATTCCGAAACCACTTTAGATGACGTCTTTCGATCAACAAGATCATTCATCACGAAAACATCACTTAATAAGACCATAAACTCAATAAGACTATTCAACATCACTCACCCATCACAGTGTCAGCAGTTCCGAAAACATTTTAGAAGACACTTTTCCTTCAACAAGACCATCCATTAAGATAACATCATTCACTTGATCCAGTGTCACTAGTTCTGTAACAACTTTAGAATACGTGTTTCCTTCAACAAGATGATTCAAACAGATTGTATCCCTCGCTTATTCCAGTATCAGTAATTCTGTAACAACTTTAGAAAACGTGTTTCCTTCAACAAGATAATTCAAACAAATTGTATCCCTCGCTTATTCCAGTGTCAGTGGTGCCAAGTTAGTTTCAGTATGTGAAAGCATATATCTAGAATCTTTGGTACAACATAATGCAAACGAATTTTGGTTTTAGGATAAGGCAATTAAAAACCTCTGTCCACTGCATTTTAGGTTAAAATTGAACCTGGAATTATTTAACGACAATTCATGAAGAAAGCTAACAAGCAAAAATCATCTTCTGCAATTGAAAATTCTTGTGAGAATTTTTAAATTTGGGTTCCATTTATTAAACATCATTTTGCAATTCAAGAAGATTATCTATTGTTGCACTCATATTTAGAAAAGATAACTCAGTCTTGAACATCTATATGAAAGAATATAGCTGTAGGACAAATCTTGCAGCTTTCGTATGGGATTACAAAAGTTTAAGTACTACCAGATGTTTCTACTTTTTCAAACAAATTTGTAAACCCATGTGTAATTCCCGTCGTTCTATACAGCTTTTAAGTAACATTGAGTTTGGTTGGTGGGCTAGACGAGCTATGGTCATCTTTTGGTACATGTGGGCTTACAGATAAAAGCCGATTCCAAACGACATAAAAATCCATGTTGATAGTGAAATTAAAACCCACTATTTTTTGATAGTTTAAAAACATTTTAACTTCAAATATAGAGGAGAAACACTCGTTTAATCATAATGATAAAACTTTGAGAACCACTTTATTGCTTAAACCTACCTCATAGAAACAACTAAGGTCAATATTACGGGAATCTTTTCGCCTGAAATACAAAGTAATAATAAGCGTAAAGTTATATAATTGAGAGAAACATTGCAAGTATTCGTCAGACGTCGATTATACCGATATTTTTTAGTGGAAATACAAAATAATTAATATCACTAGAACTAATGAAGTGATAACCATACTTCCTTACGACTCTCCAGAGAATGTACTCCAAGAGCCATAATTACGTACTTTAATGAAAGATATTTTAAGTCTACCACATATACTCCTTTATTCATCAGTAGTTTAGAAATAATTTTTCTTTAAAATACAGGAAAATTAAAATACTACAGTTAAGGTTGTTGTGTACTAACCCTATTGGATTCGCTCGCCTCAATAATAACCTATGGAGAAAATGTCTTTCCTATTTCCAGCTACATAAATGCTGATAATCCAATAGAAATTGTATTTTCAGGTAGCCTCAACTTTTCTGCACCTTGCAACAGGATTCATTTTAGAAATTTCATTCACCAAAGGAATTTAGAAGCGTTTAAAACACACTATACGAGATTTTTTCCCCCGAAAAATTTAAATTTTAAAATATTATTTGCATTAAAAAAAAAAGAAAAATGCCCAAGGTGTAAAATTTCATTCTCTATTTTGGAGAACATTAAAAAAATCTTTCAATCAAAGTCGACAATCCTTGGACACATTTTCTCCGTAGGTTAACATTGAGGTGAGCAAATCCAATAGGGTTAGTACACAACAGCCTTAATATACAGTCTGTAAAAAATCTGTTTTCTATTCTGAAAATATCGAGTTAATACAGTAACTAATAAAATAATTTCACTAAAGATTTAGCACAAAATGTTCGAATTTGACTGTAGAGGACGTATTGGCTTTCGTTTGGTTTGGCTGCGATCATAAAAAAATGGTCAGGTTTGCGAGAAGACATCATCATGTGTTAAAGATCATTTTCGATAAACGGGCCCCGTAAGCTGAAGATCAAAGAATGATTGCGCTTCAATGTGCCCCAGCAGATTCATATACATTGAAACTTTTCTAGCCTGTGACCTTTATTCGACAGTCATCCCTCTAAACGGAATTATTTGGTTCAGAACCGATTAACGACTCCATAGAACCAACGTTATGGAAGAAACCTCTTTTGGACGGCCATCCCTCAAAACGGCCACTTTTTTCGGAACTGTTACTGGCCTCGGTAGAGAAATTCCCCTGTAATTCCCCTGTCTATTCAACACAGTTCCAAAGAACATCCGTAGCGATAAATTAGCTGTTTAATTCGGAAAGAAAATTTACACACTGAGAAAAGAGAAACTAAAAATTTCCCCCTACGCTTCGAGTAAAATCACCCTGAAAAAACAAAATAAATTTCTTGGAACGATACCATGACGCTTAATGTTAACAATACAAGCAAAAAAGAGACACGTCTAACCATCGGATAAACTTTTGGCATGGTTTACAGAGACATTTTAAACAGGCGTAGGGGATTTTATTTTATTCTATTTACTTTTCTAGCAAAATATTTTACTTTTCCGTTTAATTCTTAATTTGAAGCTTAAACAATGTATCTAGTTTTGCTCTGAACAGAACAGGAACCTTTGTTGTGCAGTTTTTTCGTTTATAGGTTTAATGAGTTTATTTTGTGGAAATTCAAAACTACGATTATTTATAGTAACAGCGCACGGAAACCTTAAGTAACCATTGTATATTGGGAACAAACCAATAACAAAGTAATTCATTGTTAAGTGCTTCATAAGCATTGAACATGTATTAGCAGTACACGTAATCAACATGCTGACAACTTGTTTAATTTATTATGGAAATGAGAAGGGTTGATTACGTGCGAGTTTTCCACAAGTTTCCTGTAAGTCGCATACGTATTTAAAATTATAAAGCATAAAGGCTGTGAAATTTTGCCAGTGCTTTCAAAGTATCTTCTAAAGCAAGAGCAATATTTAGCGTTTACATTTACGAGTTTATAGTGAGTCACTTTGTCAGTGTTTTATTTTTTATTTATTTATTTTGAATTATGGGCTTTAGAGCTTATACTATTTAAAGGAAAAAATATTATACATTTTTCTCTCTTACGGTATATATGAGTTTATCATTTACAAGCAAAATAACTATAACGGATCTCTATATGCCGATTTTTGGTTCTGTATTTCTGCCATTTTTAGTCGAAAAAAGGAAGCCAGCTGTTTGTTTTACGTGCCTCTAAACTTCGAAATAAATATTCGTTAATCTAAAAGTATTAAAAAAATGGCATTTAGACTCGAGTATATTTTAAGGACATTAAGATAGGATTTTCGGGTTTCACACTTTCTTTAAATTTTTGTGGCTGAAACACTTCTATGGGGGGGGGGGGCGCGCTATAGTCTTGCTACAGTGGCGTAACTCCTAGGGTTATAAAATGGCTGCTATTTGGCTATAACCGTTACTCATTGGAATAGGGTGAGTGCCTTTTGCATGTCTGTCTTTTCATTTGTGTTCTTTTAGGATTGTATGTGTACTTGCATTTATGGTGCTTTGAGCCCTAGGTGCAGGATTTCTGTTTATTTTCATTTGATTTGATTTTCTGTTTCAATGGGGATCTCGGGGCCTTCGTATGTCTGTTGGTCAGGGCCCGATTTAGAAAATTCTTTACTATAGGCACAACTCGGGATGGGAGCCCTCTAACACTGATGTGGGGGAACATTTCCAAAATTGACACACAAAAAAAAAAATAATCACAAATCTTTGTGAAAGTACCATTTTACCAAGAAGTGGCTATTTGAAGCGTAGAAGTCAAGAACATTATCAAATAACAAAAAGCAATACAGCATATTAACTTCATCATTAAAACACCAACACAATGCCACCAGAAAAACTTATTAATCCCTTATATACACTATAACATACATATGATGAAATATATACATATAACTACACATATGATGAACCAATCAATCAAATTTGAATGGATATATAAAACAAAATTGCTATTAAAAAAGGTAAAATAAAAAAAATTGAATTGGGAATTTTCTTTTTTTTTTCTTCTTTTTAAATGAAATTTTTTTTGGGGGCCCCAACATTAGGGGGCCCTAGGCCCGAGCCTACCGAGTCTAATGGAAAATCAGGGCCTGCTTTTGGTTAGACCTGCATCCTATTCAGAAAGTTCCCCCTTGAGGTAAACGATTTGGTTATGCCTCCTAATGAGGAGACCAGTCGGTTGTCTCGTTATATGGTTTAGTTCCTTTACTGCTACAGAATCTTGCATTATGGTACGTTGAGCCCTAAGTGCGTGATTTCGGTTTATTTTTGCCTGCATTCTTCCTGCTAATAATTTTCTCGCTTTGTTGAATTATTTACTTTTAGTCATATTCGGTATTCTGGCTCCTCTTAATGTCCGAACGAAATATCCCTGTGCAATGCAAACTCTTTTCATCAAAAAAGAAATGTTGATACCTTGGCAACAAGACGATGCCCGAATGGCTAGAGCGCTGGGATTGGTCTGTGAGTTCGAATCCCACGGTTAGCATCGATGATTACAGCCGTTCGGAATTGGCTCTAAACTGTAGGTCCCTGGCTAATTAGCCCAAATGAAGAAAAAGTTGGCAGTAGCGCTCTGAACCAGCCAACCTTGGTAACTTTTGAATTTATCCAATAACAGTGATGAACTGAAAGCAGCGCCACATAGAGCGCGTGCAGAACTGTTTCAGAGCTCTATCATGTCGGACTTTGTATTCCGACGTTTGAGTAGTCATCTGTGTAAATATTTTGCAAATAGCCATAAATGCATGTGTGTCTAATAAAAACATAAAATGTATTAATCGTAGCATTATTTGAAGTGCGAATGTTTCTTCTAACCATCAAGAATAATCATCAACTGATCAGAAGTCGACAGTGCTAACAGAAATATATCGAAATGGAGAGGGTGGGTATGGAATGGAAGAAAGCAGTACCAAAAAGAAAGCGACTTTTCAAATGTTTTCTAAAAGTATCGAATGCAATCAAGATGTTTCCGTCTTATTACATAGTTAACTAGCATTATTGCCCGGCGTTGCCCGGGTAGATATATAGATACAAAATTTTTCATGCATTCCACCAAAAAAATACTGGGCTGCACCCCCACCCCCACCCCTCTGAAGAGCGAGGGGGGGTGCAGCCCAGTATTTTATTTTCCTTTTTTTCCAAATTTTATTCAGTTCTATTAGTTTGAACGCCATTGTCTAAAATTGTCTAAAGCAGCGGTTCTCAACCTTTTTAGACTCACGACTCCACTAAACGTAAGATAAATAAACACTTCGACCTTCCCCCCGTCACCCCCAGAGCAACTCTCAAACCACCCCCAAATCACCCCTCAGAACAACCCTCTTTCCCCCGCGTATCGAATTTGACTGATTGTGGTGAAGGGTCTGTATTCACATTTAAGAGGTGCGCTTAGGGGCACAAAAATCATTAAAAAATTAATTTTAAAAAAACTAATTGAGCCCCAAATTCTGTTTTTGCTGCGTTAAGTTTCTTAGGTCCTAAATATTAAATGGGCCGAATTTGGTCCCGGTGGGTGAAACAGTCTATGATTCTATAGCGGACAAACAAACAGACGAGCTCTTTTATATATATAGATGATCCTCTTAAGGAGTTAGATTGAGATGCAAGGTACAGGGCTGCCCAGAGACTTTACGGGGCCTGGGGCAAAACTTCTGTTGGGGGCCCAAAGAAAATTAAAAAATGGAAAGAGACGAAAAAACACATTCAAATAAATTTACTCATACTTAAAATTTTATTACACGAATGATTAACATAATTATTCTATTTCACTGCACTGCTCTATTTTTATATTCTCCAATAAATATGACTTCTTCCATCCACAAATTTTTTTGCCATCTATTTTAGCAGTTAGTACTGTTTTCAATTTATTCGAGAGAATATAATTTTATACCAGTTAGGACTAAACAGTTATATTTTTCATTAAAACTAAATCGCGTATTTTTCAGAAGAATTTTTTGGAGTAAGAGAAATCTAATTAATCGAATAATTTATATATATATATATATATATATATATATATATATATATATATATAGTGGGGTGGGGCTCCTTTTCTCAGGAGATTATTTTAAATTTTGAAGTACGGTACAAGTTTCAGAATTTTCTTTTGGATGAAATCTAATAAAATAAATTTTAAAATTTTTTCTCGGGCCCTCCGGCAGTTAGGGGCCTGGGGCAATATGCCCCAGTTGCCCCCCTCTCCCCTGGGCGGCCCTGGCAAGGTAATAGGACCGGTTTGAGAAAAACATTTCCATTTTCCCATTCGAAAGAATAATATATTTTATTTTATTTTATTTTTTACTACTCTTAACGTTAGAATTCATTGTTTTCCGCTCAAAAAATTTCAAAGGTCGATTAGGACTCAGTTTTACGGTCGATTTCTGGTCAATTACATTCTTTGTTACAAATTCAAATCAGTATAACAGCAAAAAAAAAATTAAAGAGAAAAAGTATTGGGGTTTCCTCATTGATAGATGCTACAAACGTATCAACAAAAGTTTGTTTCAGAAGAGACAGCCTTTGTTTATGACATCTGCTTGATTGAAGAAATTTTTTGCATAACCTCGTTCACGAATTCATGAAACATATAGAGTCATATACGTATGTGAATTAGTTTCCTCAATTTATCTATCTAAAGCCAAATATCTAACCACCAATGTACTGTATATCAATTAAATAAAAAATTCAAACTATTTTAATTGATTTATTTCCTCTAAATCGCTCTTTTCAATTGATATAACTAAGTATATTGATATAGCGGTGTGCCAATCGTGATACAGGGACGAATTTTGATGTCTGATGTACGAAAGGGGAAATTGTCATCATCAAACGTTAGATTTGCACAATGCCCTTAATATTTCAACTTTAAAATAATTTGAAATACTTAAATTTAAATAATTTAAACTACCTATCAATACAGGGTCCTCAAAAAGGCCGCATTATGACATAGGAAAAAATGCATTTTAGATTTTTCAGAACATTGCATTCTCGATGAAAATGTTTGCTTAGGGAAAAATTAATTTTGACGATTTCAAAATGTATATATGTTTTGCAGAGAATGTGAAAATTACAAAACGCAAGTTTGTGAAATCAAATACTTTTAAAATTAACAACTTCAAAGTAGCAATTTTAAAACGCTCCTTTTTTTAAATACATTTGATTTTTAAAAAATAAAACATTTATTTCAAATAACAAAACAAAATCAGTTTTCTTAACAGAATCATATAAAGTCTGATTCACTAAAATGTGTTTATATTACAAAACAAAACACAAAATCGGTTTTCTTAATAATCAAAGAGTAGGAAAAAAATCTAATGAGAGTGTTGTGTAGAGAAATTAAATTTTAATTTAACATAAGTAATAATAATTAATCATTCTTGTAACTGGTTTTAATTATACGGGGTGTTTCAAAATTCGACCGACAAATTCAGAGGGGTGATAGTAGGCATAAAGACGAGCAATCATCGCATAGGAATGTATGACCAAAAACACAAACCTGACGCTGGAGGGCGTTGTTTACTAAATCAGAAAACACCTCTTACCAACCCCACTAGATGGCCGGTAATATCGCATTTTTCTGGAGGAGGTAGAAAACCCCAAAACAAAACAGAATCGCATAGGAATGTATGACCGGAAACGCAAACCTGGTCAGGTAGAGGATAAACAAAGATGCAGAAATGTTGGCTTTTCATTTCCGCAAACGTCGAGAATATTTATTCTGAAAACTGTTTATTCCGAGTGCGAGTCCATTAACTTTCCTTTTTGTGACATCGTTGAATTAAAGGGGGGAAAGTAAAATCCCTGTGATTAGCGTCCCGGGGTGGAAGGGTGGGAATTACTGCGAAGAAAAACTGATATGAAACGAACGGAAAACAGCTTTTGACCGCTGAGGATTGTCAAGTATACATACATACATACGAGTGCATACATATTCACATGGACAGCCTCTCGGTAGTTTAGGTCGTAACTCTTATGCGAGAAGTATGTAAAATGATCCCCTGGCTCGGAAGTTGTGTGTATCTTTATCCTACAGATGGTAACAGGAGGATTTCTCAGACCGCAATGAATATTACACTCTCCAAATTGATGATACCTAAATTTCATAGCAATACTTATCAGCAAGATTTTAAAAATTCTATTATAAATATATATATATATATATATATATATATATATATATATATATATATATATATATATATATATATATATATATATATATCTGTGTGTGCTTGATTGAAGTATTTATGGCCCTTGGAACACATCTTCCATACTAATATTCTAAGGGAAAGTGGTTATAGAGTTCAAGTAAAGAAGTGTAAAACTTCATCGAAAAGAAATCTTAGTACTCGCTGAGAGAGAGAACTGTCTCAAGCTCTCCAAGGTGATATCTTCTCCCTTCCATATAAGCCAACGGATGGCAACACTATTATCATTGAACAAATTTGGGAAGATCTGTGAATAAATTGAATTTGAGTACGAATGGCAACAATCTTTGATGCACCAAACGCTGAAATTTTTTCCGTGGAAAGATAAAAACACAATGTTTTGTTCCACATTAGTAAAAGTAAAACTTCAAATTAATAGGTCGCAAACTTTATGTCAAATCTTTGTTATAAAGTGACAGCGCCTCAACCAGAGTCATTCATTTTCTAAGGGGGTGGGGGAAGAAAAATCACTTTCGAGGTTCACTAAAGATGGTTGGATGAAGTTTCGACACAGCGGAGAGCAAATTGGAAAGTACGTAGTGTAAAATGCAATATGTCCATGTAGCTACCACAAATCCACTCACACATATATACATATGTTCTGTTATCTCCTCCAAAATAAGCCTAAATTTATTTTAAATCTTAAACCGAAATCTATAAAACTAACTGCTAAATTAACACATCTGAGCTAGATAGCGCGAGTATGAGTATTGTGATTATCTTTAAGATGCATAAAGTACTAAATTTCCAGTGTGAAGCTTGATTTCTCTTAATTTTATACAGCCATTTCAACCTTAAATTTTCTTGAACTCAGCTTTCAGGGATCTATTAGTAAGAAATCAGAGCCATAATGAATAGAATTTATTGAACTTCAACGAGTGCACAATTATGAACTGATAAACAAATACAGTAATGTTCACCCTGCTTACGAAATATTCATACTTGATTGGAACCCACACCTCCAATCAATCTAACAGGAAATTAGATGCTCTTTCTCAGCAAACTAATAACCACTCTACACTCAAACACTAACTACTCTCCACTAACTAAATCTTATTCATGGTATGGTATTAAAACTCCGTCTAAACTGGTTTTTGCTTGACTCTTTGACTTATGACTGACACTCTTTAAGTACACTGGTGTCCAAAAGTTAAGCGTAATTGATGTTTATGGGAATGTTTAAGTCAGAATGGCGGGAAACGTGATATGCGAGTGTAATACAACTGTACCATAAGAAAACAATGCTAAGGAAGGATATTAATCACTGTTATTATCTAATGAAACAGTTTAAAAGAAAACAGCACAAACTAATAGTTTATATTTTAGTAAAAAAAATTAAAATAAAAAGGTTATTTGGAAGTTTTATAAGGTGTGTGGTCACCTCTGGTAGCCACGTTTTCTGCACAACGATTGCCCAAACGTGCTATGAGAGTGTCGATGAGTTGTGGCCTTAAAGAGTTCCAAGCATTGAGGAGAGCTCTTTCCAGTTTTTGGAACGCGGTTTGGTGGGTGTGGTAGGGCCGCAATTTGTCTCCCGAGTATATCTCACACATGCTCAATAGGATTAAGACCAGGAGAATGAGCGGGCCACTGCATGCTTCGGATATTTTCATTTTCAAAGAAGTTATCGACCAGGATCGCACGGTGACAAAGTGCGTTATCATCCATGAATATGAATCCAGGACCAACAGCACCTCGAAACATGCGAATATAAGGCTCAAGGACTTCGTCTCTGTACATCTCAGTAGTTACAGACCCCGTGTCAAAGACGTGGAGGTCTGTGTGGCCATCTAGCATTACGCCTCCCCGCACTATGACTCCCTTTGAAGGAAAATGATGTCTTTCCGTGATGTTTCTTGGGTGAACACGAGTTCCACGTTCTTTCTATATCGTTATCCGACGAGAATCAGTCTTCATAGTAAACCGGGACAGGGACTCGACATTGAACATCATATTGGCCCACTGTTGCAAACTTCAGTGCTATGTTTGAAACTCCAGTTTAGACGAGCGCGTTTATGCTCTGGCCTGAGAGGAATACAAACGGCTGATCGTCTGGCATACCAACCAGCATGATTGAGTCTCCTATAAACAGTTTGCCTCGAAACTCGAACTCCTGTGGCGGCCGTGAGTGCTGAACCGAGTTCTCTGGCACAACTGTCCCTCTGACGTCGCGCAGTTATTGCCAAATGTAGGTTCTGATGAACGGTTGTTACTCTTGCTCGACCTTGCACTGGTCGTCGGCTAACATCTCCCGTACTTTGAAACATCTGCCACAGTCTTGCGATCACACACTGAGACAATTTAGAATTTGAGACACTTCGGTTTGAGATCGTCCACATTCCAGCATTCCAATAATTCTTCCTTTAAAAAACATGTCCATTTTGCGTTTTTGTGCCATCCTTCGGCCTTTTTGATCGTTTAACTCGCTCCCCAGCACGGCAATTGCACATAACCTGCCTGATCTCCGTATGGCACGTGAACCGGTTTTATACTCGTTCTGACGTACGCAAATGTTTTGCGCATGCCGACGTCGACTGAAATGTTTTGAATATGCACGCTTTCCCCTTCAAACAGTGATTCGCCACAAGAGATTTTGAACAGTTTGACCAATATTTACTCACGTTCTTCCACATTTTACGAATTATGCTTAACTTTTAGACACTAGTGTAGATTCGACGATAGTCAGCTTCGTAAATCTAGCTTGATCTGCACTGAGCTCGTACTATAAGGGGAAAAAACCCATTTTGGTTTCTCTTTTATGTTGTTCCTCTTGCTTCCGTGATTACACCATACCTTTCTATATGGTTGTTTTTAAATATCGCGTGCTGTCGGCGAGGAATACAAAACTTTTTGGAGAAAATGGCGCCGGAAGATTTTGGCGACTGGAGAGCGAACTTAATCAAAAGCTGGTTATCAAAGTAACAGAAAATTATAATGTAATAACTCAGAACTTTAAGAGTCATAGCTTCTAACATGCATTCATTTCAAAAATGGTCATTATCCTACAGAATTTTCTCTTTTTTCTTTCATAATCGGGGAAACTTTTCATTTCCATCACCCTTTTCCATCCAATTACTAACAGTCGAATTCTTAGGGGATTACAGATTGGTTTTGAAATCATTGGTTTAACGTTTCGTACAGGCGGTTTCAAAATTTTTGAGTAGTTGTTACAATAGGTTAAAAAAATTGAAAACAAAATTTGGGTGAGTGTCCCAAATATTGCCCCTGCGCCTAATATCGCCTACTCGTGTTTCCAAAGTGCGATTCGCGCTATGTATGAGAAAATGCAGTGACTTCTTAGTTCTGGGTTTGTACTAACAGCGGCACTAGCAACAAAACTCTTATCACTAACAGAAACTATATGGCGTCTGAAGTTGTTTTGGCTGTTGTCTTCGTAAATTTTGTCTCCAAAGAATCCAGTGAATGACCAGGTAGAGCATCCAAATTCAAATTTTGCTTATACCATTTGAAAGTGCATTAAACAGAGAATACAGAGGTGCTATTATTTTGCTAGTAACGCCTTTTAACAGGTGCTCATAATTTCGCCTGGTAGGCAGTAATATTTACAGAGGTAGGCGATATTAGGAACCGCTCTGGGTTTCACTGGAAATTTCAATTTTTCCAATTCAGCTACAGAACTTAAAATGGCACTGGTTTTCGAGCTGGTTGATCTCAGGATACCAAAGGAAATAGTTCTTAGGGATGTTCTTTGAGTTTCCAGCCTAATCAGAAACTAAAAAATGGATGAAATGTCGATAAAATGTTAGAGTAGGCGATATTTGGGACACCTATCTTATACTATTAAAGTTTTGATATGGAAGGGAAAAGTATTTTTAAATTACTAATAAATTATATTACTTACATGAAAATTGTGGTGGACAGTAAATTTGCAATAACAGCATCTTAAAATCAACGATAGAATGTGAAAGGGGCAACTAGTTTCGAACTGATAGCTATAGTTATTGTAGCTACTGAGCATTAAGCGCGATTTTTCCACACAGACAATGTGAACAGTAACACTGAGGACTTTAACAAAGCGTTTAAAAATTCTTTCAAATTTAAGTGATCAATATGCATGCATTATGTATATTATTTCAGCAGTGCAAGTTCTGATGAAAGCCTTAGGTTGTTATGGATGGATACATAAGTGGTATCCACTAAGGGGCAATACCAATTGTGGAATACACTTCTGGTATTGCTCCTTTTATGAGCATGAGGACGCCTGCCATTTAGGTGTGACTTAAACAGATTGCACAATTTAGTTTCACAAAACCCAATGAAGTTCAGTGTTAAGCTGTTGACCTAACATTAGCAGTTGCGAACTGTAGAGGTGATAGGCTTTATTAGGATAAAATGACCGCAGCCATGTTAGTAGATGTTGTTATTGTTGCTTATGCCCCTTGACCGACATCAGACCAACTCCCAAAGGCTATGGGCGATGAAGGTGCGGCTCCTGTTTTGAATTAGCACCACAAGGGTCGGAGTCCGACTTGGATAAATGACCGGTCCCGTAATTTTGAACCGAGTCAAGTGACGAGACCGGAACACTTGACCTCGCACCTCCAGAGGTAAATTGAGAACTTGGAGGACTTCGTAGCCACGCCCTATTTTACGTGCCCCGGCCACCATTAGTGAACACGGCGGTAGATTTGCAGAGACGAGCATCGAACCAGGGACGTTCAGATCACTGGCCCGCTGCTCTTGCCAAATTAATATAAATAAACACATACGCCCGATCGCCGACATGAGGTATTGTAAAGTTGTGCCAGTAAATTCTATTTTGGAGAGGAGTATTCGTGATGAACCTTTGTATCCTCTTGTTTTGGGATTATCAGAAATTTGAGTGTATGCTTAAAAATTTATGTAAGCTGCAATTGGCTTATTTAATGATTTAACTTATCTGAGTCATCTAATGCAATTATCCATGAGGTTTCATTCACATTATAGGACTTGCTACGTCATCTGCAAATTGCCGTCTGTTCAATCATGGGGGATAGAAACCTGACTAGAAGGCAGGAAAAACATTTAAAAATAAGGAATTAACTCACAGATGTTGACAAGGACGTAGATTCGAGAGGGGGGGAGAGGACAACCCTTCCCCTTACCTAATCGCATCTATTGCATCCATTTGATTAGATGTACGACATTTTTCTTCCATGCTGTAACAAAAAATATATATATATACCATTTTTTTGTTTGTTTGTTCCATGGTGTTATGATTTAGAGCAATTCTGGAGCATTCCTTCAAACAGTGACCGAATTCGGCAGCATTTTAATGAAATTCTCTCTCTCTAAAAAAATAAATAAATAAAATGATGAAATAAAGAAGGGGAGGCATGGGAAAATTCGGCAATCCCCGCGGCTTATTTTTGCTTTCAAAGAAATGCCCGGGACCCCTGCGTCAGTGTCCATTGTGGCAGCTTCATCGGGTCGTCCACCGATCCGACTAATAGGCACGTTGCGAGCAAATTGCAGGTGTTCCATTAATGGTATTTCTCGTGTTTATATCTCCGCCCAGACTTTAATTTGTGGTTCTCGGTCCGCATTATGCGACATAATGAGCGTGCCTCCGATAAAAATGTCAAGCTTTTGCGCCTGTGTTACGCGGGATTGAAAAGGGATAGGAGCAAAAAAAAAATTGCTGGAAACGAGGAGCAAATCCGCTCAGAGTTTGAATTTCGAGAGGCGCACGAAACTGAAAGAAGTAAAAAAATAAAATGGTTCTTCTCCATTGAAAACTTAAATAAAGTGTAGGTAAACAGTAGTCTTGGATCTTTTTTTTTTCGTTTTCTTTAAACATTACGCGGCGTGGAAGAAGGCGAAAAAATTCTTGATTGCGGGATAGACGTTCTGAAGATGGAGACATTAATACGGGTAATGGCCAGGAGAGAAACTAATTTTGTTCCTGCCTTTATTTAAAAAGGAAAAAAAATCTTTTTCGCTGCGTCTCAATTTTAACTAGTTTCATGAACTTGCTCATTTCGGATATGCGGCAGTCGCATTGTTGTGTCCACTGTATGGAAGCTAACACATTTCGGTTACGGATGTACTAGAGAGAGGAATAGCGTTTTTATAGACTACGGTGGGTTGCACAGATATATGTACTATCATTGAGAGACGTTTCGAGAAAATATTCTCTCTTTATCACCAGAAAAAATATCCATACATACATCTATCTCTCTCTTTCTGTATATATATAAATATAATTTTTTTTTTATTTCTAAGGGCGGGTAACAATAGCGAGAGCTAAGAGCAGAAGAAAAACAACAACCCAAAACAAACAAGAAACAAAAGCAAAACACAAGGCAAAATACAAAAGCTCTAAGTTATAAAGGTAGCTATAAACTCATGCGGGCCTTGCTTCCCAATAACGTTCTAATTCTTGGGAAGAGGAAAGTACGGGGCAGCGGGAGAAGTTGGTTTTGTCCATATCCAGTTCCGGATGAATAAGCATTTGGAGGGCCTCAAGCGCAATCTAGTTTTGAGGACCCCTTGCTTTAAATATTTTTAATAAGTGCATTACTTAAGATATTTTCTCACCGTTATAAAGGAAATTTTGTTGGTCATTCGGTAATAAAAACTTGTACTACGACGTTTGTCGTTAGATGAACGGCAAATTGTCCAGATAATTAGTCCATCTTTATCTGGACATCTTTATCTGTAGATGGACAATTATGTCCAGATAAAGATAGTATCTTTGCCCGAGGTTCTTAGAATGTATCTTTTTTTGAAGCCGATAACTTTTGGATTCCCCAAGCGCGCGCTTCTTGCGCCTGTGCGGTGATTCGCCACTGACCATATCCTTCTGGAGATGACACAGCATACAGGAAGGGTTAGCAATATACAGGTGGCTAAAAAAATAGTGGAAACACCTATCAATATTAGTGGTGATTATGAATGTGCTTTGTATTCTTTAAAAAACAAGTCTGGTCAACGGTATTTTTTTTAGAATATAGTGTATACATTATTTTACTGTCAGGTAGCAGTAAAGAAGCTAAGAGCATCGTGGGTTTTGGGGAATAGCATAAGATGCCAAACCTTGCAAACCTTGCAAAAAGGGCAATTTGTTGGAGCACGTCAAATTGGAGTATCTATTACCGAAACCTCTAGGGTAATGGTTGTTTTTCGAGATATGGTATCGAAAGTCATGACAGCATACAGAGTGCACGAAAAAACATCCTCTACGAAACAGAATAGTGGACGAAAGGGAGAGCTGAGTGAAAGAGGCGGACTAGGTATTGAAACAGATTGTTACTTGAAAAAAGAAAACAACTGCAACCAAATTGACCGTAGAGCTCAATCTGCATCTGCATACTCCAGTATCAACCATTGCAGGATATGAGGGAACTTCACAAACAAAGCATTTACGGAAGAGTAGCATTTCCCATGCCACATGCGACAGATGTCAGTGCAAAACTTCGTCCACAATGGTGCCAAGAGTGCAAATCCTGGTCAAGTAATATGTGGAAAAATTGCATTTGATCCGACCTATCATTGTTCTCATTGTTCCTTGCAACAGGTCTGCAGAACACTCACACAAGCGTAAGATTCTAGCTATCTCATGTCAACTGTCAATCATGTAGGCAGATCTATCAGGGTTTGCGATGGCATCTCATGGTTTTCTTCAGGTCCTATTGTAACACTAAAAGGAAGATTGACTGGGCAGGACTATATCGAAATTTTATCTCACCAGGTCCATACTATTGTGCAAACATTGTTTCCTGCATAAGATGGCTTTCTCCGGGATGATAATGCTCCTATACATACAAATATATCTACTTTAAGAATGTCAGTCATAAATCAGAGAGTCAAGTAGAAACCAGTTTTGACAGAGTTTTAATGCCATACCATGAATAATATTTAGTTAGTGGAGAGAAGTAAGTGTTGGAGTGTAGAGTGGTAATTAGTTTTCTGAGCAAGAGCATCTAATTTCCTTTTAGATTGATTGGAGGTGTGCGTTCGAATCAAGAAGTAATATTTCGTAAGCAAGGTGAACATTACTGTTTTTGTTTATCCGTTCTTAATTGTGCAGTCGTTGAAGTTTAATAAATTCTACTCATTATGGCTCTGATTTCTCACTAATAGACACCTGAAAGCTGAGTTCAAGAAAATTTAAGGTAGAAATGGCTGTATAAAATTGAGAGAAATCTAGCTTCATACTGGAAATTTAGTACTTTATGCATCTTAGAGATAATCACAATACTCACACTCACGCTATCTAGCTCAGATGTGTTCATTTAGCGGTTAGTTTTAGAGATTTGGGTTTATTATTTAAAACAAATTTAGGGTATTTTGGAGGAGATGACAGGAGATTGCACACACACACACACTATATATATATATATATATATATATATATATATATATATATATATATATATATATATATATATATATATATATGTGTGTGTGTGTGTGTGTGTGTGTGTGTGTATGTGTGGATTTGTGGTAGCTACATACACTTATTGCATTTTACACTACACACTTTTCAATTTGCTCTCTGTTGTGTCGAAACTTCATCCAACTATCTTTAGTGTTCCTCGAAAGTGAGTGTTCTTCCCCCACCCCCTTAAAAAAAGAATGGCTCTAGTTGAGCCGCTGTCACTTTATAACAAAGATTTGACATAAAGTTTGCGATCATTTAATTCGAAGTTTTACTTTGACTAATGTGGAACAAAACATTGTGTTGTTTTTTTTTTTCTTTCCTCTGGAAAAATTTCAGCGTTTAGTGCCCCAAAGATTGTTGTCATTCGTACTCAAGTCCTACTTATTCACAGATATTCCCAAATTTGCTCAACGGTAATAGTGTTGCCATCTGTTGGTTTATATGAAAGGGAGAAGATATCACATTAGAGTGCTTGAGACCGTTCTCTGCCTGAGCGAGTACCAAGATTTTCTTTTCGATGAGGTTTTACGCGTCTTTACTTAACTCTACAGCCACTTTCTCTTGGAATATTAGTATGGAAGATGTGTTCCAAGTGCCATAAATACTTCAATCATACATACACACACACACACACACACACATATATATATATATATATACAGTGCTAGATTTCTAGAAATAGAGGTGCTGGAACGGTAACCTTCCGGAGTGTGTGGTTGTGGGGGGGGGGGGGGGGGGGGAATTCCAAATTATTGATAAAGAGAGGTACCAGAACGCCGTTCCGGCTCGTTCCGCCTCATATCTAGCCCTGTATGTATATATATATATATATATATATATATATATATATATATATATATATATATATATATATATATATATGTGTGTGTGTGTGTGTGTGTGTGTGTGTGTGAACTTCTCAATGTGGAACTTCTCAATGGTAGCCAGTTAAGGTTTCGATAAAATGGGGTGATATATATATTTCTTACTTAATGGGAGCAGTTGTATTTTTTAATATTATTGCATTGTTGTTAGATTAACAATTTTTACAACGAGACATTAACAAAATTCCCCTCTTTTCATTGCACAAGATCTTTTCTTTCTCTCTTGACTTATTTAATTTCTTTGTAGTTTTTTTCTTCTTTTTCTTAAGTAATCAGATAAAAACAAATAAGTCATTTTTAAAATTCATTCCTATAGTAACTCTCAATAAATGAGAAAGAAAATTAAATTAAAAAATTTATTTGTGAATTTTTTTTTTTGTGAACTAATAACAAAAAATTACTGATTAATTTTACTCAATCCTTTGGCAGTCTTAAAACAACATTGTGTTAACAACAAAATAAAAAGTAAAAAGATAGGATTCAGAAAAAATTCCAGTGATATTATGCTAATATACCTATTTATAAAGAGGCTGAAATTAGGAATGATAAATTCATAAGTTTTGTTCTCCTAATTCCTGCAAAAACAAAAATAAAAAAAATTTAAATTTATGCATAATTTTCAATAAGTAAATTTACTATTTTTAGAATCCTACTTTTCTCATTAAAAGAATCACAAACAAATATTCATTATGAAAAATTATAAATATTAATTGCAACTTTAAAGGAAGCATGCTATTAAATTAATTTCATCTATTTTATTATTACTAATTAACAAGACATATTTTACTAACGTTATGAGTTATTTATTTGAATCTAATCTACATAATTATAACAACGTCATTGGTCTGAGGTTTAATATTGTAGCTATATCTCTTGCTATTGATGTCTGAATTTTTAATATTTATTTGTTATAATTTTAAATTTGAAAGTGTAGATATATGTATTTTGTTTTAATTATTCTATGATGGTGAAATGTAACAAATCATAAACAGCTTTATAATTTTATTCACCAGGCAATTTAATATTTCTTTTTTTATCAGGATGTTTTGTAAGTCGGTTAAACCTTCCATGAAAACACGTCAAAAGAAAAAGGTTTCAAAGCAGCAAAATTTTTAATGAAAAGTTACTTCAGATTTACATTTTCTGAAAGTTAAAATAGATGGCGCCACTAAACCAACGTAGTACATTTTAAAATTTAATGAGGTTCTTTTCCAACACTCTTTAAAAGTACAGTGATTTCCGCTTATAAGAATCACGTTTGTTATTACTGTTTTTGATTCTTATAAGCGGTTGATTCTTATAGCCGAAATTTAGGTTTTTGGACAGGCACACACACATACATACATATATTATATAACTGACCATAAAATACTCTTTAATTTACGTTAATTATCTTTTATTAAAATTATTTTTTATAATTTTAAAAGTACAACTTAATTTCTAGACTTATAAGTAGATAGACATAATTATAGTAAGAGAAGAAAAAATCCAATATTTGTTACAGCATACCTGCTTAACAGTTGTAACATTTCAACTTCAGGAAGGGAGCAAGTAAAAATTTTCTATGGTAGTTTGACGTAATGAAGTTTTCAGGAGGCTGTTTATACCTCTTTCAATACCAATAGTCTGGGACAAAGATTCACCTTCTAGCTTAGGTTTCACGGTTTGATAACGTGCTGAATCTACTTATGTTACATTTGCCTAAGTCATAGTGGACACTTCGCCGAAGATTTATGTGTTTCAGGGTCCAGGAAGCCGCAACCAGAATGTGGGAGGTGGGAAAAAAGAGTCCCTGTCTTTGTTTGCCAGTGGAGAAAAGTGAAATTGGACCCGGACTGGTAAAGATGCTCCCGGGTCAAGCTAATAGGACAGTGATGTGCTAAAGCGTTTAAGGGGAAACTTATGTTATGTATAACAAAGAGAGGAACGCATTTTACGACTGTATTTCATCCCATCTTATCACTCTTTCTTTAAAGAACATAAAGAAAGAACTTTGTGCCTTTTGAGGGTTTAAGTTGCTTATTTGGAAAAATGAAAGGAAAGCGAAGAGTGTAAGCTGATTCTTAAAACCGGTGGATTGATTCTTTAAAGCGAAAATTTTAACATGGAAATAATACATTTGTTTTTGTTTTCGCGATATTGATTCTTATAAACGGTTGATTCTTATAACCACTGATCACTATAAGCAGTGGTTACTGTATATATACACTCATGGACAAAAAAATTAGCGCACCAAGAAATAATTGCGGGATCGTAACGAAACTTGCAATGAAGGTACATGTCGGGGAGATATGCAAATTATTATAAATGAAGCGTGATTGCGCATTACGTATAGCCGGTAGAGGGCGTTGAACATCGTACTCTGTGGAGTATAAAACAGGTAACCAAAGCTTGTTTGAGTGTGCTGAATCATTTACAAAGGAAGAGCTGAGATAGACATGCCATTACGCGGTGTTCGAAGACAATATAAGCAGTTGTCGCAGTTTGAGAGGGGGAGAATCGTCGGGATGATGGAAGCTGGGTGGTCAGCTAGGCGAGTAGCTCGTCAATTAGGCCGCTCTGATTGTGTTGTGGGGAGGTGTTGGGACCAGTGGACCCGAGAGATGTCATGTACACGAAGATCAGGCTCAGGACGCCCTCGACAGACCAGTCGTCGAGAAGACCGCCACATCGTAAGAAATGCACACGTACAGCCAACTGCTTCATCGGCCGCCATCCAGACACAGGTAGCACCTTCACTAGGGGCCTCTGTGTCTTCTCGAACCATACGAAGGCGCCTGGCTGAAGGACAGTTGATATCGCGGCGCCCATTACGTGTGCTGCCCTTGACGCCCACTCATCGACGCCTCCGTTTGGAGTTTTGCCGCGCACGAGGAAACTGGACTGCAGCGGAATGGAAGCAGGTCGTCCTTAGCGACGAATCCAGATTCAATCTCGGCAGTGATGACAATCGTGTTCATGTGTGGAGAGCCCGTGGTGAACGCTTCAATCCTGCCTTTGCTGTACAGCGACACATCGCTCCCACAGCTGGTGTGATGGTATGGGGTGCCATTTCCTACAATACACGGTCACCCCTAGTATTGTTCCGTGGCACCATGACAGCCCAGCGGTATGTTCATGAAATCCTGCAACCACATGTGTTGCCACTCATGCAACGGCTCCCAGGAGCCATTTTTCAACAAGACAGTGCTCGGCCTCATACGGCAAGGGTGTCACAAGACTGTCTCCTCACTGTTACTACCCTTCCTTGGCCTGCCCGATCCCCAGATTTGTCTCCAATCGAGCATATCTGGGATCATTTGGGACGACGTGTTGGGCATCCCACGAGTTTGAACAAACTAGAGGCAAGGTTACAGCAAATATGGAACGAAATGTCTCAAGACATCATACAGAACTTGTATGACTCAATGCCCAATCGTATCGCATCGTTCATTCGCGCTAGAGGGGGTCCAACGGAATATTAACTCCTCCGTTCTTTTGCCTTTTTCTCTGAAATAAATTATCCTTTTTCTTTTATTTTCTTATCATTTACTTATATCAAAGTAGTCATTACGTATGTAAAATTTCGTTTCATTTTGACGACTCCTTCCAAGTGCGCTAATTTTTTTGTCCATGAGTGTATAAGAAAACGATTGGAGCTTTTCTGTTTATGTATTTAAAAAAAAATCCAACTTAAGGTTTTCAACATACCTTTGAGACGGTATCCCTGAACACTGGGATCTCTCATAATAGCGATTGGTTAGAAAAGTATACTTTGCTACTTTATTGGGATTTTATACTCATTTGGGAGAAAAGTGAAGGGCTCCGATTAGTTGATGAGAAGCCGACAGAAATGTAATGCCAAAAATTTTCATCAGTAAATTTCGACCTCAAGACACGTGTCAAGTTCAGCAAGATGGGCAACAAAGATCGGCAGAAATCATGGCATGATAGTTATTACTTGACAACTTGAATCCAGCATTTCTGCAGTCGGGTCCAGCTTTCTCTATGGAGCCCGTATGGAAGAAATGTTTTGGAGCCCAAAACAATTTCTCAACGGTGAAAGAGGCTAATATCTTTCCACTGTAAAAAAGGGGATAATTATAACAATAATAAAGAAAATAAAATTAACAAATAAACATTAAAATATTTATATAAGTGACATTTTTACTGCCATATCATTCATAATATTATAAAAATCCCAATTTTCAACTGTCTCTCTCGATACTTAATTTAGGTAGCGCATCCAATCATTTTGCATACATTGTTGAGCAAAGGTAATTTTTACTTATGTTTAATTTACTAAAAGAACGTTCTGCACTTGCTATTGTCACAAGCAATGTAAAAGAAATTCTTAGTTCAAATATTACGTTAGAAAAAGTTTGTAGAAATCAAGATTTGTCGTGATTGTAATACACAATACTCCAACAAGAGTCATATCAGAAGGTTTTTCGTAAACTTAACAAATTCGATTTATTTTTCCGTAGTTAAATAATTGCAGAGAGAAGAAAAACTCAAGAACGAATAACATTCAAAGGCCGCGAGCCGCTATCTGACCAACAGGTGTCAGTGTCTAGTCCGGGCTAACTATCGCGTGAACTATCTGACCAGAGTCCTCTTTCATTCGTTTCTCCGCGCGCATCTGCCCATGCGCAGTGTTTGCGGAGCCAGCATAGTTAACCTCTTTTTGAAGTGTCTTTTTCGATCGATATTGCAAAACTCTTTGAATCCGACAAACTCTCCTAATCTGATAATACATGGATAATTAGCTCATTTCTTTGCGTTTCTCAAAAAGTTCACAAGCCCTCGTCAAAAAACTTTGAGTAACAAATTAGTTTTGTGAGAAATTTTTATATACACAACGAAATATTCAAAATTAAGAAACTTTTCGTGACAATATTTTAATGAATGTTCTATTCATTTAAGTTTAGAATAATTGGAAAATTTCTTGAATCTAGAATTTTGATCATAGAATCTATCCTGATTCGTTCATTTACTGAACGAATCAGGAAATGAACGAATATTTTTAAAAAATATTTCTGATGTATCAAATCTTTGTAGACTTATTGCAGTGGCTTTCGTGTCATTGGTATTCTAACGTCACGTGTTTTGTGCGGTTCCTACAAGGAACTTTCCACAGCTGCAAGTTTCAGAAAACACAAGCCGCGCGTACCCCTGCTTTCTAAAAATTCTGTGAGAGGTTAAAGGGCTTCAACATACGGATCGGCATTCCTGGGTTCTGCTGCTAAACCCCTCGTTTCATCCTTGTCGGCAAAATTTGGAGCCGGCTGCCCTTTCTCTCATAAAAATGTCTTTTCAGGATCGTCAGTCAGAACAAACTGACGTTATAGATGTAATATGTTACGATAAAACTGCCATCGAGTCCAAGGCTGTCATCGAACGCGGGATTCCTTGTTCCCCTGAAGAATTCTAAGAAGACGGAGTTTTCCAGCCGAGAGGAGAGGCTTGGTGTTGTTTTTCGAGAGAGCGGGGTATAACATCGACCCGAGCGGTTGTGATTTTGCTAAGCTGCTGTTTGGGACTAGGGCTGTATGGTACTTTGCTGTATGGGTCCCGGAGCGTGCGTTGTTAAACCTGCACTCAGTTAACTAAATATGTTGTACCCTTTTAATGTTTAATTTTTTTGTAAATTAATTTCCTCGTTAAGTTTCCGTTTTAAAAATTGATTTCGCATTTTATTTAGGACTCTGTCTTTCTTTGTTATGGATCCCATAGTAGTAATTTTTAGCAACGCCTCAGAGAATCGCCTTAACCATTCATCGTGACGCCACAGTATTTACAAATTAGCGTTTAAAAACTGCAAAGAAATATTAGTATTCTGTTAAAGTAATTAGGCTAATACTTGCGTAAATAAAGCACCATACCTCCGAACTCTGTTTTCAGGGACTTCGTTGTTCATTTCTTTAGTTACAAAAGATAAAAAAATGACCTTTTGAAAATGAAAGCTGGATTCTGCATATTTTTCCCATGCCGTCTTACACGTGTCTCCCCAAAAGTAGAATTGATATGTTTGCACTGAGAGCTAAACACTTGTGGAAATCACTATTTGTGGTGATTGTAATACACAATACTCCAACAAGAGTCATATCAGAAGGTTTTTGTAAATTTAACAAATTCGATTTATTTTAAGTAGTCAAATAATTACAGAGAGAAGAAAAATTTAAGAGCGATTAACATTCACAGGCCGTGAACTAAATCTGACCAACAGGTGTCAGTGTCCTGTCTGGTCTGGCTATCGCTTGAACTCGCGTGAACTCTCTGGCCGCTGTTACCAAAGTCACTTTTCCATTCGCTTCTTCACGCGCATCTGCCTATGCGCAGTGTTCGCGGAGCAGACGCCAGCGCATGTATCTATACGCTGATGTTCGCTAGCGCTGACATCTGGTGACACTGTAAATAAAGAGTTCCCCATAGTACTCCCCCCAAGTACCGAAGGTACGAGAAGTTAAAGGTACCGTGGGTTAAAGCGTCCAGAGCGTGTAACAGTAGTTGGTACACTCTGAAGATCTTGCTAGTCCCTAGAAGAGGCTGGCGGTAATGCATCAGGGGTAGGCAAATAGTCATGTTTGGAGGAATCTTGAGGAGCCACGATCTCGTTGCTGGCCTCTGCCATGAAAAATACCGGTTTCAAACGGTCGAGGCTGATGACAGGTTGTGAACCCTTGACGAGCAATGTAAAGTGCGTTTGGGTTCGTGCAACAGTTTTGTACGGTCCACTATAAGGGTGTTGGAGATACTTCTTCACTCTATCGCGTCGGATGAAAGCATGAGAGCAGGTCTCAAGTGCAGGATGGGTGAAAATTTTGCTTTTATTGTGTGCAGATGTTTGTGTAGCAGCCAATGCTTGCATTATCTCTCGCAAACGTTGCACAAAAATGGCTGGCTCCTCTACTGGAGCTTCTGATGGAGAGATAAGTTCACCTGGTAGACTTAGAGTAGAGCCATAGACCAGTTCTGAGGTCGTACACTGTAAATCATTTTTAAATGCGGACCGAAGTCCTAGAACAACAAATGGAAGTGTTTCTGTCCACTTGTTGGTTCGGTGGCACATCAGGGCTTGTTTCAACGAGCGGTGGAAACGCTCAACTAGCCCATTTCTCTGGAGATGGTATGGTGTAGTACCGAGTGCCAAGCAAAGACTTTAATGATCGAAACAACGACGATTGGAACTGGCGTCCCTGATCTGTCGTGATCACAGATGGTTCGCCAAACCGGGCACTCCATTGATTTAGGAAGGCACGGGCGACGGTTTCCGCTGTTACGTCACCAATAGGCATAGCTTCAGGCCATCTGGTGAATCTATCGACGCACGTCAACAGGTAGCAAAAACCTTTGAAGGCGGCAAGGGGCCAACCAAATCCACATGCACATGATCGAACCTCTGATTCGGAATCGTGAATGCTTGGATGGGACAATGGTTATGCCTCGAGACTTTTGATTGTTGGCAGTCAATACAGGAACGGGTCCACTCGACAACATCTTTGGAAATTGCCGGCCAGATATATCGCTCCATGACGAGATTCTTAGTTGCACGAATTCCTGGATGCGACAGATTGTGCAAAGAACAAAATATTTCTTACGCAGGCTGGCAGGTACATAGGGTCTGATGTTATTGTTGCTTGTGTCATAAATTATAAACTGTTCTGAGCCAAACTTTAATGGACGGAGTAGTAATGAGAAATTAGAGTCTTTCAACAGACGTTGTAACTCATTATCGTCTTTTTGAGCTGCAGCGAGTGTAGCAAAATCAACTAGTGTGTTATCGATTGTTTCGATGCGTGACAAAGCATCGGCCACCACATTGTCATGACCAGGAATATGCCTAATGCCCGTACTAAACTGAGCTATAAAATTCTTTTGCCTTAATTGTCTGGGGAAATCGGAATTTGAATTTTTGGTGAAAGCGTAGGTAAGAGGCCGATGATCTGTAAAAATTGAGAAGGACGAGCCTTCGAGATCATCTCTAAAATATTTTATAGCTGAGTATATGGCGAGAAGCTCTCTGTCGTATGTACTACACTTCTGTTCCGAAGGGGAAAGTTTTCCAGCGAAAAAAGCTAACGGCTGAGGGCCATAGGTACTTTGAGCATGTAAAACTCCTCCAATAGCGATGTCAGACGCATCAACCGTTAGAGATACTTTTTGGTTAGGGGCACGGAAACATAGTGTTGCAGCATTCACGAGAGAAGATTTGCATTTGGCAAAGGCAGCACAGGTTTCGTCAGGAATGCGGGCTCAGGAATGCGTGCAGTGAGGGAGGGGTGCTCTGTGTCCCTTTGTGCACGAAGAAACCGAGAAAGAGGGAAGTGATTCGATCCTAAGGAGAATTTGGAGTTCCCTCCACTGATCCACAAGATCTACACGTAAAGTTGTGTGGCGGAAGTTCCTTGGCCCAGAGGCCCTTTATTTCCGTGTCTTATCCATAGAACGTACAGGCAAAAGTCTTGCTGGAAGGACCTTCAGGGAGCACTTTTGAACATGGACCTCTTTTAATTACTACGTCCTGCCAGCAGGACGTCCGTTTTGTATTCACAGGTCCTTCCGGTAGGAGGTCAGTCCTACCATCAGTACTCGGCGTGACTCGCCAAAATCATAACATTTTTTGGCCACTATGCTACTGATTTAGGTATATAATCTACATAAAGTTTAAAAAAAATTAATAATAAAAAATGTAGTGGTAGCTGAAAGCTTGATAAAAAAGACAATGTTAAAAGAGAAATGAAACGTTTTACTTATGCAAAAAGCCTAAAACGATAAACACCTAAAATGATACAATCTGTTTGTATGATACCAACCTACCAATAAAAATTATATTGGTATTCCATTTTGTAAATGTGATGCATAACAAATTCTGCCCGTTTGGGGAAACATAAAACTACTTTTAAGACTAGCATTGAACATCGCTTATGCGATGGACTGCTAAGAGCAGTCCGATAGCGTAAGAGTAAAAGTATTGAAATATATTTAACCAGTGACAAACCTCTAAACTAAACGATTAGCAACGAAATTGTTAAGGCCTATGATTGGAATATTTCCGTCTCAGCGGCAATTTTTCTTTTACGCTTACGCTAACGGACTTTTATGTGAACAGGCCCTAAAGGCCTGTTCACATAGGAGTCCGTTGCGTAGCGTTAAGGGAAAGATGACGTTGAGACGAAAATAAACCAATCATAGGCGTTAAAAATTTCATTGCTAATCGTTTGGAGGTTTGTCATTGGTTAATTATATTTCAATACTTTAACGCTCCGCAACGGACTCCTATGTGAACAGGCCCTAACGGACTGCAATATGAACAGAGTCTAAGGGTATAATTAAGAAAAGAGCTTATATTTTTTTACCATAAATTATGTCCTTCCATAGGGCAATGTCTCGCAACATGTGACATCTCAATTCCTGCAGATTTTACTTCTTGTTTAGCGAGGAGTGGCAAAAAATTGCATAATTTAATACGGCGTTCAATGAACATTCTTACAGCTTGTTGAATAAAATGCTCTCAGATTAAACAAAGTCTTTAGATACGGTATCTAAACAAAGGTATATCACTAAATTAAACATTCAGGTACAGCCCGGAAAGGTTTATTCAGTATGTGACCCGTATTTATGACAGAGGAAGACTGGAGTTTCGATACAAAACGCTGGCCTGAAGTAACTTATCCTGATATCTATACATATCTAAACATAATAATAATCATTCTCAACGAAAGAATGATTATATTCTCTTAAATCTTGCGAAATATTAAAAAAAGTGTTAAAACACATGTTAAATACAACGAATATGAGGAATTTTATAAATAAACTTAAATTATTTAACTCAAAATGATGGTATCGTCCAAAAACACATGCAAACGCATAGGAACTGCTTCTGTTTTCTGCCACCCGATAATGACGTCATCTATAGCAGACGAACACTGACGTAGCCAGTGACGTTGCAACGTTTCGCCTTATTGCTGCTTTATGAAGCTTTTATTTTATCAGCTTATACACGTGTTTCCATTTGGCATTAGAAAAAAACAAACAAAAATAGGCGAATACTCTTAATCTACCACTCGAATAAACGTCATAATCTCGAATAAACGTCATAAATCGGCGTAATCTACCTATCGAAAACTTCACTTAAGACACACTTAAGACACACACCATCACTTAAGACACACACCAAACTTAAGTGATTCTGTGAATATGATATATAAGCACAAATATATGATAGAACTTCTTTTGGAATATAAAACGTCTTAAGGGGATGGTGGACTTTCAAATTACCAAAAATCGAGCAAAAATTGGAATTTTTTTGGGGGGTGTATTAATATTTTAAAAACATGTAAATATTGGAATGAAATGCATTTAAAATGTGTAGTGAAAAGAAAAATGAAAAATTGGTGGCTTTAGAGTAGTAAGTATTAAAGGTAGATAAAAAATTATCTTTTAAATGACTTTTTCTCAAAATGAGAAATTTCTAGATTTGCAAGTCTTAAAAATGCTCCTCGCGTCATAATTTTTGACGAAATTTTATGAAAATTATAATAAAGATTCCTGTAATACATCAAAATAAAGTTATGTATCCATTTTAGAATTCGAGGTCATTTAGGTTATAAAAGTTTAACTTTAGTGTAGAAAAGTACAAAAATTTCGCGAAAATTCAGAGTAGAAGCATAAAAATATTTTCTAAAAATTAACTATTCAACGAAAGTACAAAAAAATACATAACTTTGTTTAGAAAGTATTTATAAGCAATATAAATGCAAAATCAAGGGGAAAAGTTTAAAATTGAGTCGCAAGGAGCATTTTAAAGAAGGGTAATTTAATTTAAATTTTTTAATTATAAAATATTTTTTTTTAAATATTTATAAAATTTTATAAGGTGTTTAATATTGTTATACTTTAATGAATATATATACAAAATTTCATATCTCTGTGGTAAAAATTTCAAAAATCGTTTTGAAAGGTCCACCATCCCCTTAATTTATATCTTAGAATCTTACTTTATAGGGTGCTGATAACGCCCAGATGGTGCGTTATTGAGTTCTAACCATTACGATACATAAGGTTTTTATTTCAATTCTAAGCAAAACAACCTCTAGTTTCTTCACAACTCCGGAGCAAAAGAGCTGTTTTAAGTCTTCAAAATTCATATAGAACCTTTTTAACGCCTTGAAAGCAGTTTTTAATGTAATTTTATCATTATTTCTCACTGGTTTTGAAGGTTATTTCTTTCTTGTATCGTTTTACACTATTTCTGACGTCATTATTCGAATTGACCAACATTTCACTAAGAGTACATCTGCGAACTGTGATGACTTTTTTAGTGGTTTAAAAAATGTACACTTTTATTGTTATTATTATTTTTTAAGTAGAATAGAAATTTACAAAAAACTACTGTTTAATTTTATGAAGAAGAAAACCAAGACCGAGAAAGTTGAGCAGACAACACTAAACCCTTTTTCGGTCTTTCATTTACTGAACTGCAGTTAAAATTAGCGTGAGTCAAGGCGTTTACTAGAAATTTTTAATTTTCGACGTTTTTAATAGATTACAGTTTATTATATTTTTGACTTGTGATACCTTTTACAGCTTTGTAATTATATAGTTTGTTTTTCCTTGTCTCTAATTTAATCTTACTGAAAATTATAAACTTTGATTGATCTCTAGTTTGGTATAATTATAAAACGTTCTTTTTTATTTACTAGTGCGTCAAAGAACCTGAAAAGCTTACCATCCGATAATATTATACAAATTTGTTATTAATTTTGAGCCGTTTCACATTTTTTTTTCTGTTGCTGTTTTAATTAAACTTTGACTTTACTATGTTGTTTTGATTACTTATGCTTTTTAATGGTTTTGGGAAGAACTACTTCATGCACTTTAAAATATTTAAAATCATTATTAGTGAATAACTACTGCGCAACTTATTTCACAAGCTTATTATTCTGTGGGAAGTGCAGATATTTACCTCTGTAAGAAAACACTAGCTTATACCTGTATATTTGCACTTAAGTTTTGTGTTACACTGAATGCTGTTCTATTTGGGAAGAGCATCATAGAAACTTTTGTTGGAAATCATTTACGGTCAAGAAAACATTTCCTTTAAGATGTAGGAACTTGGCTGCAAGCGAAATTGTTTACCCCATATTTATTTTTTTTAACAAATGAGTGATAATGAACAATCAATTGCTTCATTTCCAGTAGTTATTTAACGTCAAATAGTTCAATTTTTGATTTGCTTTTTTAGCTTGACTTCATATTTTATATATATTTTTTAAAAATATACATAAATTGTTGATTATTGATTTATTAACATTTTTTGTTTTGAAGATTAGATATATAATCCAATGTGTGTTTCACAAAAATGTTAATTAGATCTCAACAAAATTTTCATCTTGTAAAAACAACATTGATTTAAGCTTAAAATGAATCAGTAATTATGTATGTATTTGTTAAATTGGATTTGGATCTCTGAATGGATATATTTTTACAAGTAATTTGTGATCTGTGAGAGAAGCTAAAATATTTTTCCTAAAACATGATCAGAAGAAACATTTTTTTTTTTTTTTAAGGGGGGGGGAGGGGGTCCTCATCTGTTAAGAATTTATCTCATTGAAAACAAATTTTTTTTCTTTGTTTGACACTAAGTAATAAATTTTAAGTAGTGATAAAGGTCTTTGTTTAAAAAATGTTATTTTCATAGTATTCAATATCATTAATTTTATGTTAAATTAAGGGAATAGCTTCGATATAGGACCCCATTGGCGATATTTTGTATTTGCCACTTTGTTTTGTTGCCTAGCCAAACATTACATCGTTAATATCGTATGAATTACATAGAAATTTAATTTTGCAAAATATAAATAAAAAAATAATACAATAATGAAAATAACGTAAACTTTGTAGATCCAGAAATTATAGATAAATCTACTTGGAAAGGCATGGTTAAATCAAAATAAGAAAAAAGGAGGTACAACTTGGTTTGCGTCACACAACTGTGGCAGGATTGCCAAAACGAATTCTGTGTATACCAAATTATCAATATATGAATTCTACTATACCAAAGCTGTTCCAACAGGGTACGAAGTGGAAAATGGCATATTCCATCGGATTACAATGTGGAAAATGGTTTATTTCAGTTTAAAATACAAGTGACAGTGGCAGAGTTGCCGATATGAATTCTGGGGTACTATATATGCCAAATGTAAAATGTAAAGAGTTGCCAATATAAAATATTGCCAATGAGGTCCTGTATCGAAGTTGTCCCAATGAAGTTTTAAAGCATGTGTAGGTGTTTGTAAAAACGCAAAAACTGTGAGCTATATCACCATCCTTTTTTTATTTTTATTATTTCATCATAGATTTATTCAGAATGCATTAGAATAATTATTAATTTAATTTTTTATTCATTTTCTTTTCACTCTGTAGCCCAATTATTGGTGACAAATTTTGTTTTTCAGAATATAGTTTTATCATATTTCATTTGAATATGAGTATTTATATTGAATATGAATTACCTTTTGTTTATTTTCAGACTACCTCACCTTAAAAAAACAAAACAAAAAATACATTCTCATTTATAAAGAGAAAGAAAATGCAAGTTAGTCATATATTTCTTGTTTATTAATGTTGTATAAATATTTATTATATTTATTTTTTGTGTTTGACATCACTATAAAACACAAACAGAATTTTGTTCAGGTACTTAATTGGATAGATTTTTTTTCTTTTAATTTCACCTTCAAAATTACATGGAAAGTTTTTGAACTAACTTAAAAGTATATCTGAATGGATATATTTTCTCTTTTTTTAATACTGTTTTGGAATATGTCTTATCATTTCATTTAAAAGTAGTTACATTATGAAATTATAAAGTAATAAACATATTATTAGTAATTTTTATAGTTGAGATTTTTTTTTAATTTAAAAGATTAAAAATAACCTTTAATATTATCACAGTAATTTAAAACATGTTGATGTAGTTGGATACAGGGCCTTTTTATCGCATGGGCAAATCGGGACTTTGCCCAGGGCCCCCTGATGCTAGGGGGCCCCAAAACCCCCTTGGTGTATGCACCTAGTACTTCTAATAGTATGTATTTTTATAAATGTCGGTAAGGGGGGGCCCCCAAATAGCATCTGCCCAGGGGCCCCCAGCGTTCATAATCGGGCCCTGGTTGGATATGTTCTTTTTATGTATGAACTAGTTTTTGAAAGCTCTTAATTTTTCATGAAATGACAAGGTAGATGGTTAGATGAATTAAAATGAGTAAATAACTCTTATGGAGAAAGATATACATATTCGTGGATAATTCAATAGCAATGAATGGCGATATAAAAGTATGCTGTCAAACTTTATAAATGTCATTTGAAAAGATAAAAGGAATATAAATCTTCATAAAAATTATCACATTTTTTCCTGGTGTATTTTGTTTTCGCTTTTCTTTGCTCTCTGCCTTTAAGTTGCATTTAATGTGATCATTTCAGAATTTTTCTTTTGATCTACCATGTTCCCTATTGCTGCTTTTATGCAAAACTGCTTCATATAAAGTTTATGTCAAGAGAAAAATAATTTTGTTTATATTTTCTGTTTCATGCTTTAAATTACTTATTCTTTTTTAAAAATTTCAGTGTAATCAATTTCAGTTATATTTGTGTTTTCATGTATGTTATTTTTGGCAATATGTATATTATTTAATGTATTTCTAAGTAGCATATACCAACTACTGAATGTTTAACTATAAAACATTTTTTTTTTTGATGTAGCTTTGTTTTATAATTATTCTGTACACTCTTAAACACTCATTACATCACTCCATCTTATTCCATAAGGTGTGAGATTCATGTGAATGGTTTTTGTAAACTGAATTTTTTAATACAGTTAATATTTGAAATGCATGGATTGGATTTAGGTGTACTTTTAGGATAATGTTCATTTAAAAGTGCATTGGTAAGCTAACTTTTTGGTTGTGTGTTATATTTCACTTCTGGTATAATACTAGATGTAGAAATAGTAAGTTTTGGATTCACTTTGATTCTTCACTTTATTTTCCTTTCATTTCTAAAATCAGTCTCTTTATTTGTCTGAATAAACATCATGACAAAGTTTTTTATGACCCTTTGCATAGTTAAATGAGGTTTGCCCATTTGATCAACATGGGAGAAAGATTTGCCATTACATTTTTAGTCTTCTTTCTTATTTCCATCATTTATATGATGATGACAGTTTATTGCTTTCATTGCACTGTAACACCTATTTAATGTTGCTGACCTTTCATTAGCTCTTTTTTTGTCTGTGGCATGAAGACAGAAATATTCAAATTCCCCTCTCATTGACTGTACTTATGTTTTACCTATGTTTATGCTTAATATATCAAAAGAAAAAGTAAAACTTGAGAAATAATTAGTCTTTCTTTAGGTTATGTATAATTACTGTAATAAAAGCTAAATAATTTCATCAATATAGGATCCAAATGCAGACACAGAATGGAATGATGCTCTTCGCCGGCATGGTATTTTGCCCCCAAAAGAGGAGAAAACTTTCACTGAAGATGAAATAGTCAATCTTGTTGAAAATACAGTACAAGAGAAGTTAAGAGGTAGCCATAATTTTTTTTTTATCAAAGGCAAAGTAATGTATCTGTGTTAAGATTTTTTAATTTTAAATTTCCTATGCAGAAGCCCGTGGACAAAGTCCTTAGGTAAGATGTGATAATTATTATTTATGATCTGCATGTTAAAAAAGAAATTTGCTAAATATGATGCACCTACTTTTTGACTTGATTTGAATAAGTTTAAAAAGTGCTTTCTTTTACCATACTTTAGAAGACTGTTTGAAACTTGTAAAAGTTTTGTCAGATATCTTACTTTGTAAGTAAAATCACTTATCATTGTTTATAGTTATGAAATGGACACAATTTAAGGATTTTTTTTTTAAATGATTGTTTGTGTATAGATTTAGAGAGAGATAGAAAATTTGTATACCTTGATTCATTTGATGTTTTATTGTTTATTTTTAATGTACATTGTTTTACCTACAAGTTTTCATTTCATTCCATATTATCTTGAAGACATTTCAAACAGGTAAATTAAAAGCTAAGCACTGTTATATAGAGTACACCAGGGATTGGCAACACAGTGCCTGTGAAACAATTTTAAAGTGCCCGCCTTTCAAATTTTGAAACGTTTAAGATATTTCAACAACAAACGCTCATAGTTGTAAAGAATAATTTTAGTAAAAAGAAATTAAAAATTGCAAAACCGTAAAAAACAAAAACCGAGCAGCCTGATTTCTCGACAGTGTCGCTCTCCCCTTGCTTCTATGTCAATAACAATGAATGCATGAAAAGATAAATTTCCGCTCTGGAAATCGCATATGAAGAAAGATAATTTATCACATTTCCCAAATTTAAAAAATGGTGACAGGAAATTATTGCGATGGAAATGCTACCACTTATCAGTTTGCCAAAGATTTTTATTCCTTATTGGAAGAATTTAATACCAAATTTGAAGAAGTCTGCGAATTGGAGGCATTCTTGATGTTTTTTATTAATCCTTTCTCTCGTACAGAGGAAGATATGACTCATAAGATCACATATTTTGATATTTCCGATAAGGAGGACTTAGAATTGGAAGTTATCAATATAAGAAATAACATTGAATTAAAATAACATCAAACGAAGAAAAATTCTGGAATTTAGTAAATGGAAATAGTTTCCCATTGTTGAGAAAATATGCTCTGAAACTGGACTCTCTTTGAGTGTCAACATATTCTTGTGAATCTTTGTTCTCCAATATGAAATAAAAATCAAAGTATCGATCAAGTCTCATTGAGAACTGGGAATTCAACTAATGTGCCACATTACAAGGAGTTGGCTGCAGATTTGCAATGTCAAATATTGCATTAATTATTAATTTAAAGATTATTTTGTTTAAATTAAAATTTGAATTTATGTATTAAAAATTTAATGTTGCATTAATATTTTCATGTTTAAATACTATCCCCCCCCCCCCCCCCCCCCCTCCTCCTCTTAATCCAGCGGTGCCTGCTGAACTTCCGCATTTCTGAAATATGCCCTCCTAGTAAAAGTTGTTGCTGACCCCTGGTATACACTATTGATTATTTCAGTAATTTCCTGTCAATGAAAGCTATTTTAATTTGTTAAGGGTGTTGGAAGTTTTCTTAAAATAATTATTTTAAGTTCTGGAAGAAAATGGTGGTTAAATTTTGAATTATATTTATGTTAAAAAATATTATCTTAATATTTTTAAATACTAATTTAAAAACTCATTTCTTAAAAATTATTATATTAATGTATAAGATGATTTTATCAATGTCATTTGATGCATTTGTTTTTATATGTGCTTCCTAATGTCTCTGTAGCATATATAATGTGCAGTTTCATGAACAATTAAAGTATTTGTTCTCATAGTATTTCTGTGAATCAAATGCATCTGTGTACCACTATACCAAAAGAATGAAATAGGATTTTTATGCCTTCAGTTTTTTTGTGAAACATTTTGATTTTTAAAATGTTATGTTCAATATATTGTATATATTGTATATTTTTCTTATTTAGAAAATGGTAAAAAGCAATTGGAAGACCTAAGCCTTGATGAGCTAGATCTCGTTGAAGACGAAGAAGATGAGAGAATTTTGCTTGAATACAGGTCTGTATTAAATCACTTCCATTGTGATTGAAACAGACAAAAATATATTTAATTTTACTTAACATGCAACTCTTAAAACATTTACTACTCATTAAAAGTATTTAAATTACTGAAATATTGATGAATCATTCAGGAATTGTTTACAATAACAAAACCCATTGGTTCATCCCATTTCATTCCATTACAGCTTTATTCTTAAGAACTGGAATTTCTTTATATACTTTTGTTTTATTCACATTTTGTCACAAAGCTCAGAGGGAAGCTGTGTCTAATACTGTATTTTAAGGTTAAAGTTTATATTTGAAAGTGAAAACCAGAAAAATCCACAAAACTTGAGAAATTTAATGAATTGCTAGATATTAGCTGAAAATTGAATTTGGGAAACAGAAGGATTCTCTACACTGATTAAATATGTGTTATTTACAGAGATCCCAGAAAAACTCAGTGTGTCATAAGAGCATTTAACTCTAAGTACTTATTCTATTTTCTTAAAATACTTGATTTGTTTTGAAGGTTTATTCCATCACACATGAGGTATGATTTACATGTAAGGTGCTCAGTTTTGGGAGTCTTGTTTATCAATTTTATTATTTTAAACAAAAATTCCATAAATCTGTCAACAGTTTTGAAAAAAGGATGTAGGGCCTTTATATAGCTTTGTGTTCATTGAAAAATTATTTGTAATTTTTTATCAAAGGGAGCTATTGCAATAAAGATTACCATGTTGATAATTTAATTTTTTAAAATTCTTTTCATCACATCGTAACATTTCTTTTGAGCTGCTATACAAATTTTTTTTTCTACATTATCAGTTGAGAAACTGTTTTTATCAACTTATTAAAGAGAGCCAAACCAGCAAATAAACTTAATATTGAAGGAAATGGAGAAAAAAAAGACATGAATTGTATGAGAGAAAATTGAAATATTTTGATTTTGGCATGCTATATAGGGCTAATGGCCAATAATTATTTATTTATGGTACTGGTCTTTAGTTCTTGAAGCTCTTGCTTGAGAATCATTATAGCAATGGTTTTGTTTTATTACTTTTTCCCCGTTTGATTAAAATGAACTATTTTTCTCTGTTTTATGCTCTGATTTTGCTCCTGAGATATTAAAATTCACAGGCATGTACTTCCTCTGAATAAACAGTTTTTGCAATTAAAATATCCAAAAAATATATGTATACAAAATATATTTAGAGTATTCCAAAAGTTATGAAATATATTAAAATCAGTTATTTTGCTGAATTTCAGCTCTAACTCAAATGAGAGATTGTATTTAAGCAAGGCCAAGTTTCTGTTAATAGGAAGTCTCATAGCCTTTGTTTAATTGTTTAACACATTATTTTTTGTTATAAATTATTAGATTTTCAAGCCTAAAAGACAATGTCATCTGCATAGCTCAGGTCTTCGAACACCAATATAAAATTTCATACGTAGTCTGTCCAATAAATATGCTTGTCCAATAATATGTATGTCCAATAAAAACTTTATTTTAGAAAATTTAGGGTACATCAATATTATCTCCTTCAAAATACTCCCCTTTTGTTGCAATGCATTTGTTCTACCTTTGTTTCCATTGATGAAAATATCCCTGGAAGTCTTCAGAAGTCAAGCTCTTCGGCTGCCTTGTTGATTCCTGTTTTATCATCTCTGTGTCGTCCCAGTGCCACCCCCGCTTTAACATTTTGCATTTCAGGAACAAAAAGAAATTGCAGGGGGCTAAGTCTGGTGAGTAGCAAGGGTGATCTAGCATGGTGATCAAATTACGGGCCAGAAACTCCTGGACAATCACATCTGAATGTGTTAGAAAAAATAGGAATGTACTTTTTCTTCCTATCTAGCCTTAAATATTTACTTAGTAAGTCACCGTTAACGAATTAACTTTTCTGATAATTCCCTGATGTCATCACAACAAGCCGAAATAATCATCGACAAAGCAAACACAATAGTGACATCATTTTGTAGACAGGATGTGGCACTCACTTCAAATGTTTAATTTATGACGTCATTCCAACCCGAAACTTTAACTGCTTTATTTCGAAGTGAAATAAATTTGCATATTTCAAAAATAGCGTGTGAACTACCAGGGTGCACTATGCTCTGTTTGAGTATAAAAGCTATGTGGCGAACTTCCGTAAGTGGTGGTTGGGGGTCTGCATAGAATTGATGAACCTGTTTGCAGGTTTCCTTGCAATGCTCTGTGCCTACACGTGGATGTACAATATACGGACTTTGGGTGAGCTCACCATTAAAGCTATGGAGTTGAGATGCAGGGGAAATGTTCATTTAAGTCTGTTCATCTTTACTTTTCCTGAAATCATTGCTATCTATACAGGGAGAGAGGGCTGGCATCTATATAGGTTGTACAAAACTTTCTTCACCTCTGTTTAATTATTCAAGAACTGTTAAATTTGTGAAAAAGACTTTTCTAAATTATCTTATGTTTCAAGAAGTGTTTATTTGAATGATATCATAATGATATTATAGCATTGTGTTTATTTGAATTTAATTTTTTTGTTCATTTATGAATAATTATTTGTTATTTTAAAAACTATGTTTATGCTTTGTAATTTTCACCGCATGTTTGCACACCACACTTTGGGGATAGTATCATTTTAGATATCAGGATTAATTCCTTCTTTTTATTTATTTTTTGTTACATATTGTGGTGATTGTCCACCTTCCCTGTTAGCTACATCGACTTTGCACCTGAAAGTTAAAATTTATCTAACGATAGTTTATATTCTTTTATTTTTTACATTATCTATCAAGGTTATGGGCATTCTTGCTCAAACTTAACAGAATATGCAGGTTGCTGCATCATTGTCCTGGTGCAGCAGCCATCCATCACTACCACACAAATTTAGTTGCACTTGATGCACATGGTCCCTCAAGTACTTGATAACCTCCATTTAAAAGGCAGCATTCACTGTTTGTCCTTCAGGAAGAAATTCATGGTGAACAACACTATGAATGTAAACAAAAAAAAAACACCCATCAACACAGGAGGTCGACGGTCATCCTGGCCTGGCATCATCCTTGTAATCTTCAGAGCCCTAACTGAAACGCTTGATTCACTTGAAAACAGCTGTTTTCTTCAGTGCATTATTTCCATAGACAGCCCTCAATATTTCATGAATTTCTTGAGAGTTTTTCCCAAGTTTCACCAAAAATTTGATATTGAGTTGTTGTTCCATCTGTTCATCAATCTCCATCGTTGACAAGAGAAAAAAAGGATGTCATAAAAAGAATCCCACTTCTTGCTGTATACTTGCCTCGACAGTCTGGCAGTTACTGACTCTCCAGTGGGTCTCCCGCTAACACAGCAGCCAGTTCTCATGGCCAAACTTACAGCCCCCCCTAGAAGCTCAGTTCGTATATTTATTGGACAGACTACATATGATGCCTATTTTATGTCTGATTATATTTTTCCTAATCCAGTTGATGACTATTGTAAATAATAAGCTAGACATCACCTACCCCTGTTTCATACCTGTTTTTATTAGGGAAGGTTCTGCCAGTTTACCATTGATTTCCATGTAACTAATCTGATACAGTTCTCTGATAATATTTTAAAATTTATTTGGGTTCTCATATATTTCCATTATTTCCTACTATGTGCCCCTATTTTCTGAGTCAAAAACTTTTTGAAAAAGCAATGAAGTTTAGATGTAATGATGCATTTAGTTTATGATCTGCTTGATTAGGTTAATATTTGTAGGAAAGTGATAACTCCACTTCTAAACCCTACCTATTCCTTTCTTGGCACTTTCCCTACTTTTTTTTTTAAAGTCATCTTTTGAGGATCATTTCAATGGTCTTCGCTGTGATCAACATGTTACTGATTCCTCTCCAATTGCTACAAACAGACAGGTCACCTTTCATAAACCTTTTTGCACTTTTCTGGAACCCTGTAAGTGTCCCTAATTAAATTATATGAAGTTTTTAATTCCTTTTTAACTTCAACTATATTGACATTAAATATTTGAGTAGATATCTGGTCATTATTACAGGATTTTCCACATTTCTGCACCTTCAAGAGGATTATAATTTTGATCAGCAAAATTCCATCTTTGGAGATATGTCTTAAATTTGGGGAACATTCGATGCTCACACTCACTGAAATTCAAATTTAGCCTTTCTTATGCGTGTTTTCATCTGTTTTCTCCACTCCTTAAGTCCAAAATAGTAGGTTTATTGTTGTAGTGTTATTTAAAAATATGTCTTATTGAAGAAATTTTTTTTTTGTGTATTTGTTCATTCAACTGAATATTGACAATAATAACCTTCCTTCCATTCCAGGCAAAAGAGGATGGCTGAAATGAAAGAACTCGCAGCCAAAGAGAAATTTGGGGATGTTCGAGATATCTCTGCAGCTGATTATGTTGAGCAGGTGAACAAAGCAGGAGAAGGTGTCTGGGTAGTTTTACATCTATATAAGCCAGCGTAAGCATCTTGATTTGTTAGATTCCTTGCATTTTGTACCTAAATTTATAGTTATGAATTCTGTGATGTGAGTGTGTATTTACAATTGTTCAAAATGGATTTTAAATTCTTGGTCTTGTTCAGTTTAGTCTTCATGTAATGAACAATTACTCCAAAAAACAACCAACCTTCACTTATGAAATATCTGAAAAAAAGATATTTTTCTCTCATCAAAATTGATAATTTGCAGCATAGGATTTTCTCAGATTTTATATTTAAATCTAATGAAAATTATCTGACAATTTGATATTGTTGATATCTAAAATGTCATCTTATAAATTTTATTGTTTTTAAACATGTTCCACAGACATAATAATATGTAATTTTATACATATTCTCTTTGACGACTATAAGTTTTAAACACTAATTTTTTTATTTCATAATATTTTAAAATTATTTGTCTTCACAAAAGTATCAAGTTTTCTTTTGTTCAAAAAAAATTTTTTTCATAGTATTGAATGTATGTTTTAAAAGATAATTAATTAGAATTTAATTCCTTGGTGTTTGTAGAAAAGTTTATCATTTTCAGTAATGCATCAATATGCTAACTACTGTAGTTCATTTTAATTTAAAAAAAATTATGTATCAGATGCTTATTTTTATGCAGTTCACAACAAATTATTTTCATTTCAAAATAATTTGTCATGAAAATTGGAATTTCTATTACGTAGAATATTTAAAGAGAATTTTGTGAGTTTTTCCAGTTTACCCGTATATGAACTTACTGCTTAATTTTTTACTTATTTTTAAAACTTTTAGTGTAGATTATGTGCATGAAGTGCTTATTTTTGAAGATTTTATAATAGTTCTTTTTTCCAAAACAGAATTCAATTTTTATTTCAGAAAAAAACAAACATTTTACAGTTTTCTTTTTATGAAGGTAAATTTATTTTTAAAATATGTCCCCCTCTGTCCTCCCCATTGTTGAGACACTTTTGGCACAGAACATTATTTTTTGATTTTTTTAATTGCTAAGGAAGTTTCTCCTAGTCACTAGATTTATGGATGAACTTTGACCAGTGCAACTGGATTACTTTGATGCCTTATCTTCTAGGGTTCCCCTCTGCACCATGATCAACAACTACATGTATTCCTTGTCCAGAAAGTTCCCAGCTGTAAAGTTCCTTCGAAGTGTGTCTGATACTTGTATTGCTAACTATCCTGACAAGAATCTTCCTACACTATTTATTTACTATGAAGGACAGTTAAAGGAAAAATTTATTGGACCAGAAGCATTTGGTAACCTCAATTTTAAAGCAGATGGTAAGTTTTACATCACATCCATTATTTTCTACTTATGTTGCTACCTTCAACAAAATTTTCCTCCTCTAAAGTTTCTATATGTTTAGGGTCCTTGGTGTTTATTTAAGAAATTCAGATCTTTTGTCATTAATATTTTTGATTCATGGTTCTTAATTTTTTTATATTTTTACATGAAACTTCCTTCATATTATCTTTATCTGTATGTATATATATATATATATATATATATATATATATATATATATATATATATATATATATAATTCATCTAAGTTATGCTTACTCATGACACTGCATCTGTAGATTTTGCAGAATATCTGTATTTTCTTTGAAAATGTCCATGTTTTGAGCTCTGTCCCTCCCTTTTAAATGACCTTTTTTTTTAATTTCTAATGTTGAAAATAGACCTTAGAGGAAAAATATTGGATTCTCTATGTTGAAACTGCCAGTGGTTTAGAAGCCCGTAAAGTTTTGAAAAGAAAATGATTTTTTTGCCTATATTTTTTCACAGTTCCATGCAGAGTTTCATTTATTTTGTGGAAGCTAGGGACTCGTTTTGATGAATTATAAGCTTTCTGATGATAAAGCTTTGACTTTAATTTAGGACCCATGTTAATGAGTAGACATTGCACTTAAGGTTATAACCTAAAAAGTTTTCTCTATAACTTTTGAGTTCAGTTTTCATTTTTATTACATTTTATGCATATTTTTGTAGTTTTATTCTTCCCCAAATTGTATGTAGAGTTTCTGTATTCTTGGGTGTTGGTTTTAATTCTGTATTCTAATTTTGGTATCTATACAAAACAGTCAATTGTGTTTGATGATAGGTTTAAAATATGAAAGGGGCTTTTAACTCTTCTCATAATGTTGTTGTTGTTCCTAATAGTTCCTGACCGCGATTTATTCCAGACCAGGTCCATATAGGATAGTAAACTGAGGGGTGCAATTTAGGTTTATAATGGCAACACAAGGGTTGGAGTCCAATTTAGTCAGGTGCCACCACAGTTTTGACCAAGCACCCCTAGGAGTGGTATCTGGTGGGAGTGTAACCTCTCTCACCTCATAGAGGGACTTTCTGGTGTATGGATGTAATATGCCCATATTTTGCCAAGAGACGGAGGTATTTAATGACTCATGTCAGGATTTGATTCAAGCACAATCAGCACCTCAAGCCCTTATCCTACTATGCACAAGCAAAATTTAAAAAAAAGCAACTAGTATTGAATGAAACTTATTTCACAGTTCTTTTTGAATAAAAATATTAGAAAGAATGAATTACTCAAGTGTACCAAACTGTTGTAGGTCTGAGGTTTAAAAAAATTTCAACAATGGAAGTATCAGATTAAACTCATTTTGATCGTTATTTAATTAATTGCATCAAATAAAAAATTTTGAAATGTGTTCTAAAATTAGGAAGTGTGATACATGTCTGCTTGTGCATCTGTATAAAAAGTATTTTGATATTGTTATGTCCAAAAATATTTGCATAGTCTCTTGCATATGTCAAATACAATTTTGCATCTCTGCATCATCCCTCAAATGTAATTTATATTTCTAATAATTCTAATATGTGTGTTTTATGAAATGTTTTGAACTTTTTTTTTTCAAAACTGGTACAAGCATAACATTAAAGTTACTATCTTAGTAGTTTTTAAAATGTCATGTGCCAAGTTTAAGAAAATGATTTGAATGATTGTAATAGTAACATTGTTGAAGTGTCATGTATAGCCATCCCTTGATTTATACAGATACATTCCACATTAAAGCAAAACTGCATAAATTGAATCTAAAGAAATGATAAAACTGAGAAATACGTAACACCCCCCCCCCCCCCCCCAGAAAAAAAAAAAAAAATTAAATAAAAAAAATAAAAATATAAAAAAAAGCAGCAGCACATGCAAGAGTGCATAGAATATATAAAAATGGCAACATATGGTCTAGAAAAAAATGTGTCATTAAGAACTAAGGAATGATTAAAAAAAGGTTAGATTTGTAAGTACATATAATTTATTTTGCAGTAACAAAAACGTTGAATTTTGTACTGAAACGAAAAGAATATGTACATAAAAAAATTTATTATATATTATGCCATAATTATTAAACTATCCCACACCTACCAATAAATTTATGCATGCATTATTAAAAAGTAGTATAAAGAGGAAAATTCTGTATGGAAAATAAATAAATAAAAATTTTAAATGCGTAAATCGAGGGATGGATATATTTCAAAATTAAAGTATTTTAATTTTCACTTAATTCTACTGAAGAAGGTTTGGGTTGCTCTACTCATACAGTTTCAGACCACTGGTTCTGTATCATCAAAGTCTTTGGGGATCATCTGTAATATAAAACTTCGTCCTTCTCTGAAAGAATATTTTCCCTGAATTTTCAGAGTTGCTGTGTTTACCCAGTCATTAATAATAAAATTATTGCATATATTATAAAATTATCGCATTTTATTATTTTATAACAATTTCAGGGTATAAAAGCTTGTCATTTTAGAAGAATTACCCAGTTATATATGTGAATATATAATTGTTCACCATACCTTTTTTTTAAAAAAAAAGGGCTAGGATTAATGTATCTTTGTCTCAAGATTTCTGTTGTGAGGTTCAAAATCTTCAGTCAGTTTTGCCGTTGATTTTTGTTGACTGCAGATCTAATCATACTTCTGAATAAATAATTTTTGCCAAGAACTAGAAACAATCAGAAAAATGTTTTGTGTGTAAACAATCCTTCTAAAAGTTTATAGTGTTCTGAAGTTGTTAGAATTTTATTCCATGAGTACTGTTCTGTATTTAGTGAACTCCCTTTTCAGCTTTTATAAATTCTGATTTTTTTTTAAAAACTATTAAACTTTCATTTCAATTTTTAGTATAAATTTTTACTGATTTTTGTTAAAAATTTCAGTTGTATTGTCTTCCATTTTTTTCTCCAAATTATATTACGAATATTTTTAGAAATGTTGGACTTTTAAAGACTTGATTTTTGAATATTGTTTTTTTCTATTGTCATCCAGCAATCCATGTCACATCCTCAATTTCAAAACCACTCTATTAATAAAACAGTTTTTTCGTTTCTGATGCAAGTGCTTTGCCAGCTTCATTTAATAGCTCTTTTTTGTATCTTTTTGACAGAACTGGAGTGGATGCTGGCTGAAATAGGAGTTTTAAAAACTGACCTTGAATGCAATCCCCGCAGACAGGTCCAAGATGTACTTCTAACGTCTTTAAGATCAGCTTATACCGAGGATAATGATTGGTAGTGTTGAAATAAAAATTTTTTATTCCCGTATGTGCTTGATTTTTTTTAGCATCTTACCTCCTAAGACTTGGCTATAGTTTCAAGTATATATATTATTTGACATTGCTAAGTCTATGCCTTGTTCTGTACTGTTTTAAAATATGAATGTATAGAAATCTTTGTTGCCTAGTGGACTTAAGATATAGAGGCAGTTTCGATTAGTTATCTGAATAATACCGAACCATTAATTTCCCGTATTAGCCTCATCATATTCCCGTTGAGTTTTTAAAATCCATCTCATCCTTCTGGACTGAAAATTTCTTGATAGATCGTAATAAAAGTTTTGTAGCTGGTTTTGCGCTTAAGTTTGTCTTAGCTCCCTTCTCTTGAATTTTCCTGGCTTAAGTCGACCATATATAGATATGGACCGTTTTCCGAAAGGATTTTGTTAGATGTTTGTACCAACATTAGGTTCCATCGCTAATTTTATGAAAAGTGTCCCTTTTCATTCGTTCATGCAACTGAAATACGAATTGTACATAGATGAAGTTCTCCGTAATTCTCTGTACCTCAAGTTTTTTTAATTTATTGAGTTTCTTCAGGTAAGAAAGTCTTTAAAAAATTAAAAGCATTATTTCACTGCTTTTGTAGCGGAAATCTCGTCAAACTGAAGGAAATAAGGTTAGATGTATAGGGCAGGCTTTTAACAAGCGATTGATAAAGTCAGTAGAAATATAGATTTTTGTGCCGCGTCGTCTTCCGATGCAGGTCCGAGCTTGTTACGGAAGTAGAGGCCCGCTTGCTGGGCAGGAATCTGTACCACAACCATCCTGCGAAGAAAGAGACTAGCTCTACAACGGTAATGATGCTGGCTCCCACATACAGTCCCATCACGCCGCCGATCTGACCTGGAAAGAGATCGAAAGTAACAAGCAGCCAGTAAATCCGATGACAATTTTTATTTACCAGTTAAGGTTAAGTTTCTCTCCAGTGTTACGTAGTTTTGTTTAGACGTTGTGCCATTATGTAGATAAGATGGCAGCAGATTATGTAACTGCAAATGTCACGTAGCCGTGTCGCCAAGCAAGATGCCTCATTTCGTTCCTCGAGATCGCTCTCATCTCGTGAAGAACAGTGGCGCACCCAAGATTTTTTCTTGGGGGGGGGGGCAGAGATAAATGGATAAAAATATTCATAATGCATGGGGGGGACGCGAGATGAACGAATAAAAATATTTATAATGCAAAATCAATATTCCTACTTCTTTGGGGGGGGGGGGGGCAGGCCCCCCTGCTCCCTGGGTGCGGCACTGGTGAAGAGCGGCATGAAAGGTCTATTTCTCAATGATCTCGAGGGAGTGTGACTTCAACGAAAGAGGGGTTCTGGGAATTGATCACTTTACCCCCTCGGGCTCACGCGTCCCCCCCCCCCCACACACACACCCAAAAAAAATCTTAAGGTATTGGTGACAGAGGAGCGGGGAACAAGACGTAGTGACTTCCGTCTCAAACTAAGAAATGTGCTGACCAAAAGGTATGTACTACAATTTAATCGCTTGCGGGCTTTGAATAAATTTGATCGCAATTAAAACATTTGCTGCACAAAAAAATATTTTTAATCCGGCATTTCCTTTTAATGCATCAGAAAAGAGGCTCTAAGGGCCTGTTCACATAGGAGTCCGTTGCGTTAAGGAAAAGATGACGTTGAGACCAAAATAAACCAATCATAGGCGTTAAAAATTACATTGCTAATCGTTTGGAGGCCTATGATTGGTTTATTTTCGTCTCAACGTCATCTTTTCCTTAACGCAACGCAACGGACTCCTATGTGAACAGGCCCTAACGCCTGCATTTTTTTTCCTTTATAGATTTGAAAATATGTAAATGATTAAGCGTTTTCGTTTATATATATATATAAATAAAATACACAGTGAAACTTCTCTAAATGACCATATTTTGTTCAGGACCGATTCAAGACTCCATAGAGCCAATGTTATGATAGAAACATCTTTTCGACGGCCACTTTTGTTCGGAACTATTACTGGCCGCCATAGATGTTTCACTGTATATATCTGTGTTTGCAGTGTAAAGAGTGTCTAGTCCAAAATCGTAGTTTTGAGAAAAATGGGATTGAAAAAGAAAATGGCTTTTATAAAGTCAGTTTTTTTTTAGTTTAATTTTTGATATTTTCTTAAAGTAAATTTTTTCCAATTTTATTTTTGTTGAATAAAGTGTGTTAAGTCCTTGATTGGGACATAACCCCTTTAACACTAACATGTTTGTGTTTTGTTTCACATATCCCAAATTTTCTGTGATGGATAAAAATATTTAAGAGTGGAATTGGACTTAGCTTTCTGTATCCTGCAGTAGCGCTTGATTTTTCAAACAAGCCTGGTTTGATAACTCATTTTAGCCCATTTTGGACTTAACACCCTTTGAATAGCAAACACAAGATATATTACCTTGTACACCGTGTAGCTTATACCAAAATCAGTGTGTAGTTGCCTAACTCCCTGTAAAACCTTTGCTCAGATGTGCGTATTTAAAAAAAGCCGAAAAAAATGTTTTACATTTCGTGTAATACTTTGTTACGTCATATAACCCTTTAGTGTCATGAGATACATCCGTGTGCCCTCTAGCGGCAGTGTGTAAAAATAAATAGAAGTACGAAAGCACCGCTTGACAGCGGTCGATAGCTACTCTGCCTCCCGTTAGCGGAGAAGTAAAAATAAAGTTTATTTTGCAGTAAGCAAAGTTGCTGGTACGTCAGCTTATTTAAGCACGAAACTAAAGTCTGAACATTGTGGTCCTACCGAGGACGGAGACGAAACCAGATATGGATACAAAAGAAAAGAAATCGGATATGGATATAAAAGAAAAGAAATCAGGTATGTATGTGAAAGAAAAAACACCTCCCACTTTGAAGGATTTAAATAGGATTCGCGGGAGGATAAAAAAAAATTTACATATATTTATGAGTTCATCAAAATGTATGATTCAACTAAAGAAGAAAAAGAACAAGAAATAGTGTTGGAACTAAAGTTAAGTAATCTATATCAAATAAAAGAAGAAATTGACAAGCTATTTAGTGATTAATCAGAGCTGGAAGAAGCCGATGAAGAAACCCTATTGAAAGCCGACACAGAATTACTTCAAATGGACGAAGAACGAGATAATTTAGAGTTAAATGTCAAATGCTTACTTTCTAAACTTAAATCTGATATATTTGAATCTCAGTCAACTAAAGCTGGACAAAATATAAACTTTAAATCTGTCATGAATCAGAACTTACCACTAAATTGCCGGAAATTCCTTTACCATTTTTCAGTGGCCAAATCGAACAGTTTACTAACTTTAAAACCCAATTTGTTAGTTTGATATTAAACAATAAAGGTTTATCTGAAGAACAAAAATTGTTCTACCTGAAGGCCGCCTTACGTGGTGAAGCCAAATTTATTGAAACAAGTGATGATACTTTTGAGTCGTTATTTGCTGCTTTAGAGCAGAGGTATGAAAATAAACGGGCTGTTGTTGACATTCATATCCAGTCTATTCTCAAAATAGAAAAATTAAATGTTGAGTCATCAAAGGGTTTGAGATTAATTACAGATACAGTAAATAAAAGCTTAAGAGCCTCAAAGTTCTAAAATTAGAGTGTAACGAGCTTACGAATGCCATATTTGTAAATATAATTTCACAGAAATTAGATAAAGAAACAAGAAAAGAATATGAAATGTCTCTTATCAAAGAAAAATTCCATCGCTTGAAAAGCTTCTTCAGTTTTTACATGCAAGATCTCTCGTTTTAGATCAGATTTACAAATAGCCACAACTAAATTTCGTCATGTCGTAAACAAAGCGAACAATTTACTTGTTAATCAAAATAAACAAAAAAGTTACGTCAAACCCTGTGTTTTGTGTGACATAGAACATCCGTTGTACCAATATTCGAAATTTTTGAATATGGGTGTTCCTAAACGTATAGAAATATTAAATAAAACAAATTGTGTAAAAATTGTTTAAAGATTCATAATGCACCCTGTAAATCAACATTTGCCTGCAGAATTTGTGAAAAATCAGGTTACAATTCTCTAGTTCATGTCCCATCGGAATCGAAAGTATCGTTTTCGAACTGTGAAAGTAATTCTCAGGTGGATGAGTCATTGCCTTCGGATACGGGACTGGCGCCAGATGCACATGTTATGCAATCGTCTCTAGCCGCTAATTTCAAATATAGTGCGTTACTCTGTACTGTCAGCTTATATATTGAAAACGATTTGGTGAAAAAATAAAAGCAAAAGGGATCTTAGATAGCGGTTCCAGTATATCCATAATGACCTCGGAAACGACTGAATCATTAGGATTGAATGAACAAAAAGTTAACACAGCGATTTCGGGAGTAAATTGTGGTGAATGCTACGTGAAAAATAAAACCACAGCAAAAATATCTAATGAAGAGGATGATTTTAGCCGAACTTTATCGTTTTTTATTTTGCCTCGTATTACAGGGTTAACGACTACTCAACGAATTGATACATCTAGTATTTATTTTCCCAATAAAATAAAACTCGCTGATCCAACTTTTAATATTCCTAGCAAAATTAATGTATTGTTGGGCTATGAATTATTTTTTGATTTGTTAAAGACAGAAACATTCAGATCGTATGACGGTTCATTATTATTGCAAAATAGTGTTTTCGGATATCTAGTTACAGGGTCGATCAAAAATACCGATTCTTATTTTTCTGGTCTAATTTCAGAATCTGAAAATTTAGATGAGATTGTAAAACATTTCTTTGAGTTAGAATCCTTTCGTTGAGATCTTATAGGAAATTCAGATGACTCAAATACATTTGAAAAACAGTACTGTGAAGAACATTTTAGTTCTACAGTTAAAAGAGATGAAACAGGAAGGTATATTGTAAGATGACCAATAATTAAGAAAAACTGCACACTTTAGGGGATTCTAGAGATATCGCAGAAAGACGTTTAAACTTACTTTGGAAAAATTAGATAAAAACAAGACAATGGGCACATTATATAAAGCTTTTATGGATGAATATATTTCTCTTGGCCATATGGAAAGAGTGATCGATGATAAGTGTCCTAAGGAGAGCTATTATATTCCACACCATGCTGTTTTTCGCCCAGAAAGCACACCAACTCCACTTCGCGTCGTGTTTGATGCTTCATCAAAATCAAGCAGTGGAATTTCTCTGAATTCCATATTACTGAATGGTGGGACAGTACAACAAGAATTATTTTCTATAATAGAAAGATTCCGTACTTATAGATATGCATTAAGTGCGGACATAAAAAAGATGTACAGACAGATTCTTGTAGATGACAGGGATAGAAATTTACAAATGATAGTGTGGAAACCAACTCTTTGTGCTCCAGTGGAGACATACAGACTTAAAACAGTGACTTATGGAACAGCTTGTGCTCAGTTTCTAGCGACAAGAACTTTAAGAGCACTGGCTGAAGATGAACAAAATAATTATTCCAAGGCGTCCTTAGCACTAATCTGTGACACCTATTATTTAGTACACATTGAAAAGTGGACTGTAAAACATTTAAGCACTTTATTAAAACTTGAATGCCGCACACAAAAAGCGACTCACAAAACGTTAGAATTAATATAACACGAACATCTCGCTACCAAGGCAACAATAAGAAAAAACAGCTGACTTGCAGCGACATCTGTTATTGAAAGATTAAACACATTACTCAAAAACTTACTTGAAGGATAATATTACATGCGAAGACTTTACGACGTCACTGCAAGGCTGGATGGCATAAAAACTTACCATAACCCACGGCCCTGAAGCCTTCCAAGGATTCAAAAAGACAAAATTAATAGTTTAAAAAATTAAAGAAAGTCTGGGAAAAAAAGTTCAGTAATAGTCTATTCATTGTTCATTAGGGTGGAACGAAAAAAACTTTTTTTTGAATTTCAATATGCTCTAGTTTTCAAAAGTTGCATTTTAACAAAATAAAGACGGAAATAAAATGGTGCATGTTTTCAGTTCGAGCAAGAAGGGCAAATTTTTAGTTTTTATTAAATTTTTGACAAACTAGGGGCTTCGCCCCTAGCCTCGCTACGCTCGCTCCTCTGGTGAATCAAGTGAATGAATGACTCAATAGTTTTTTACAGCGATTGAGTCATTCATTTGTTTACAGTTGAAGCTTCCCCCCCCCTCCCGACGAAATGGATGAAGCCCGACGAAATGGATGAAGCCCGGCGAAATGGATGAATGGGTGAAAAATCGGATCTTCTTTCAAAGGAAGGGAATGAGAAGATTTTTTTGAAGTATTTCTTTAAAATTCAATTAAAAATCGAAATTTTAAGATAGAGACTTGAAATGAAGTTTATATGAATGAGAAAGCTTTCATCTTCCAGTTGATATAAATATTTTCTTTGTGACATAATAAGTCTGAGCGCATCGAATTTATATATCTCGAAACGCATAAATTTTTCCAAAAAAAGGGTTTTCAATTTTAATAAAAATATCAGTCTGTTTTAAATTATTTTTAAACAAATGAGGTCTTGTTTGAAGGAGAAATGTCTGTAGTCTTAGATTGTAAAAAAAAAATTCTACGATCCTTTTTTGGCGAGTTATCGTAATCTGAACATGAAAAAGTCAATATTTTCCCACAAAACATAAAATAAAAAAAAAACTTAAAGTCCGACGAATATTAGACATGTCTTACTTTCTTCCCCACATTGTTCTGCATCGATTGGTATCGGTCTCGGAGGAGATAGCGTGACAAGCTTTTGACAGCGGCGGCGGCGGCAGCGGCAGTTAGTTCTTTTTAGAATAGAGAGATTTCGCAATTATTTTGAAATTGAATACACCTGTAGTACAAAAAATTAGCAAAATATGTAATTTAAACATTCCTTTTAGTCAGGAGACTTGCTAAACTGATTATATAATACGTTTTACTTCATAAAAATAGTACACATAAAGGCACTTTAGGACGAGGCACTTAAGAGACACTGACATCACGGTGGAACGAAAAAAAAATTTCTGAATTTCAATATGCTCTAGTTTCCAAAAGTTGTCTTTTAAAATTAAAATTAAGAATATAAAATCTTTTTGCTCTACTAAAATATTTTCAAGTACCGCAAAGGGGTTTCAAAATGAATATTTTTATGAAAAAATGATTATATTTGTATTTTTTGTTAATTTCTTTTATAGTAGATTAAAATAATGTATATTTTCTGTAAATAAAATATTCAAAATATGATATTTTGACAGAAAACTTGCATATTCTAAGTATTTCTAATTTTTAGATGCCATAACAGAACAACTGATTTTGTGGAATTTCGCGATTTTCATCATATTAATTTTACAGTAGCATATTCTTATTATACACATTGGAATAAAAGAAAAACAATTTTTAATTGATGGACCTTAGTTAAAATAAACAAATCACACTTATTTAGAAAAATATTAATGTAATGTCTATAAAGGAAAAACGTTATTTTGAAAAAAATATTTATGCTTTTCAAAAGTCCATAGTAATCACACATGGTTTCCATTACTTATTTCACTGACACATTGAACTGTTTTATTGTTTCAAATTTTGGCATTATCTTTTGAGAATGTATTTTTGTTTTTATCAATGCATCTCTTGCAGAAGTACCATGAACGACAAGGATGGCCCGGTAACTAATTTAACAATCCGTTCTACTACTTCTGTGTGACATGGAATGTTGTTGAAGTCAATAATTTGTTTCTCGTGATCAGATTCTTTTGCTTACTTTATAAACTGTTTTAGTTTGTCATCAGAAACATGCCACGTCATAGGAGGTTCTGTTACTTTAACATCATTCCATTCAATCATATCAATATAATCCTTGGCATAAAAGTTTATACGTGGAACTAAATTCTTTCTGATGCCTCCTTCATTTTCCGCCCTTGCTTTTAGAATCCGGCGTAATCCAAGCTCTCTTACATGACTGCGATTGTCTAATATCATACAAAGGAGGAGATTTTCAGAAGCGGCAAAGTATGCATTTCTTTGAATGACAGGGTCAATTACATTTTTAAGAGTCTGATTGAGGTAACGTGAATATCTTACAAGTTTCCACAAGTGCTTCGATCCATGGATACAAGATGGTTTCAGCTTTACGTTAAACCAAATTGGTGCATAAACTTTCAAAACGTACTCAGTTAGTATTCGGAGATTTTTTGAAGGACATTCTATTCCCACATACAAGCGAAGTATTCGGTTTGCTAATGTAAGCCATCGTGAATGACAAAATTTTCCTGGTTTTCTCATGGACAAATCAGAAGAGCACTTTCCAACAGAGATTGCATTACACATTTCTAACAAATATTTTGGGTCCACACTTAAATCATCCTTAATTTCTAGTAATGGAATGTTATTTTCAATAGGTGAAAATTCAATTACTGGAAGTTCATAGCAGTTTTCTAGTTGTTTACCTATTTCTCCTCCAAATTCATTTGGACCTTTATTTTTTTCCATCGAGGAAACAAAATAGGTGACGTAGGGGCAGTTCATTTAAATTATTGACTTCAACAACATTCCATGTCACACACAAGTAGTAGAACGGATTGTTAAATTAGTTACCGGGTCATCCTTGTCCGTTCATGGTACTTCTGCAAGAGATGCATTGATAAAAACAAAAATACATTCTCAAAAGATAATGCCAAAATTTGAAACAATAAAACAATTCAATGTGTAAGTGAAATATGTAATGGAAACCATGTGTGATTACTATGGACTTTTGAAAAGCATGAATATTTTTTTCAAAATAGCGTTTTGCCTTTATAGACATTACATTAATATTTTTATAAATAAGTGTGATTTGTTTATTTTAACTAAGGTCCGTCAATTAAAAATTGTTTTTCTTTTATTCCAATGTGTATTATAAGAATATGCTACTGTAAAATTAATATGATGAAAATCTCGAAATTCCACAAAATCAGTTGTTCTGTTATGGCATCTAAAAATTAGAAATACTTAGAATATGCAAGTTTTCTGTCAAAATATCATATTTTGAATATTTTATTTACAGAAAATATACATTATTTTAATATACTATAAAAGAAATTAACAAAAAATACAAATATAATAACTTTTTCATAAAAATATCCATTTTGAAACCCCTTTGCGGCACTTGAAAATATTTTAGTAGATCAAAAAGATTTTATATTCTTAATTTTAATTTTAAAAGACAACTTTTGGAAACTAGAGCATATTGAAATTGAGATTTTTTTTTTCGTTCCACTGTGATGTCAGAGTGTCTTTTAAGTGCCTCGTCCTAAAGTGCCTTTATGTGTACTATTTTTATGACGTAAAACGTATTATATAATCAGTTTAGCAGGTCTCCTGTCTAAAAGGAATGTTTAAATTACACATTTTGCTACTTTTTTGTACTACAAGTGTATTCAATTTCAAAATAATTGCGAAATTTGTCAAAAATTTAATAAAAACAAAAGTTTGCCCTTCTTGCGCGAACTGAAAACATGCACCAATTACGCTAATATTTAATTTCCGTCTTTATTTTGTTAAAAGGCAACTTTTGAAAACTAGAGCATATTGAAATTCAAAAAAAAGTTTTTTTCGTTCCACCCTATTGTTCATAGTTCAAATTGAGTCATTATTAGGAATCAGACACAATTTAGTGATTGCTGTTTTGAAAGCACCAGCTGCTGTATGGAGAGTAGCCACTCGAACTCTGTTGTCACTACTGGGAGGAATTAAAATAATTCGCCCAATTCTCCATTGATTTGGAGGAAACTGTTCATTTTTGCCCAGAACTAAGTCACCAAACTTCAGATCTGGGGAAGTACAAAATCACTTAGCACGCTATTGAAGAGTTGTCAAGTATTCTAAACACCAAGGCTTCCAAAAATGCTGAACAGTTTGTAGAACTAGAGATCAGCGCTTAAGTCTAGAAGATTTGACATCACTTAAGTCTGATTCAGGAATGGCAACCAAGGGAGCTCCGATCAGGAAATGTCCTGGAGTCAATGCACTAAGATCGTTTGGATCACTTGACATTACACACAGAGGACGAGAATTCATGCATGCTTCCACTTGAGTTAACACTGTTAAAAATTCTTCATAAGTTACAGGTGTAGATCCTAGTACTCGTTTAAGATGGAATTTCATGGAATTCACATTAGATTCCCATATACCACCGAAGTGAGGGGACGATGGAGGGTTAAGATGCCAAATTATACCTTCAGAAGTGATGTAATTGGATACGTCTCTACTTCTTCCAATCAGAGCTGCATTTCTATAAATGTCTTTAAGTTCTTTACTGGCACCTTTGAAATTAGTTCCACAGTCACTCGAAATTTCGGACGGTTTGCCACGACGGGCGATAAATCATTTTAGGGCTGCCAAAAATGTAGAGGTAGTTAAATCACTGACCAACTCCAAGTGAACTGTCTTTGTCGAAAAGCACACAAAAAGTGCTGTGTAACACTTGAAAGTCTTGGCTCCTCTTCCAGCTTGGGACTTGATCAAATATGGTCCTGCATAATCAATACCAGTCACTGCAAATGGTTTTGAAGGTTGAACTCTGGAAGTGGGTAAATCACCCATTATTTGGCTTATAGTCTTGCCTCGATTTTTTATGCAAGGAAAGCACCTATGAATGATTTTTCTCACGGATAAAATCCAAAATTGCATTCTTAAGGTGCTAATTAATAATTCTTGACTGGCATGCAAGTAACCAATATGGTAATGAGCTACAATGAGATTAGTTACATGCCCTTATTTTAGAAGCAAAATAAGATGTTTGCTATTTTCCGGAAGGTTTGCGTTTTTCAAGCGACCATCTACATGAACAATACCATCTTGATCAAGGAAGGGTGTTAATTGTATTATTCGACTTCGCACACTTTTCAGTTCTCTGGATGACCTTAAACAAGAGAGCTCTTCAGGGAAATAAGATCGTTGGATATTTTTATTATTGATTTAGTAGCCGATCTAATCTCTTCAGTTGTCAGAAAGCCACCCACGCGACTTTCATAAGAGTTGCGACAATTGTGTATGAATCGGAGACATAGTGCCACTATACGGCGTAGTTTTGACCAAGATGAATACCGTTTAAAAATGTCATATTCCTCCACTATACAGGTTGTTGAAATGTATGTTTTTCTTTCTTCCTTTCGAACTTCTTCAGCGTCTCTGTCTACACCAAAATGTTCACCGTCAATATACGCATTTTTCGAAAGCAGAACCCAACCATTCAGGTCCCAGGAACCAACGTTCACAATTCAGAAGTTCGGATGGGAAAAGATCTCTGGTAGCTGCATCAGCCGGGTTCAGCTTACCATCGATGTGGTTCCACTTAATACTAGAGACGGTGGTTTGAATTTTGGCAACACGGTTAGCAACAAAGGGAACCCAACGATAGGGTTCAGAAGAAATCCAGCACAGTGCGACAGTGGAATCTGTCCAAGCCAACACATTACGTATCGGGAACTCTAAATGTTCTAACACTGATTTAACCAAATCGACTAACAAACTAGCAGAGCATAATTCTAGTCGAGGCAATGATTGCACCTTCATAGGAGCAACTCTAGTTTTCGATGTTAAGAGCGAAACTTTAATGTCTAAATTTCGTGACACGGAACGTAAATAAATAACCGCACAGTGGCCTTTCTCAGAGGCATCACAGAAAGCACAAATGTCGAAATAGTTCATGCCAGGTAAAAGAAAAAATCTAGGAATTTTCAATTTTTGAATAAGAGGTAAATCTCTCCGAAAACTCTTCCACTAATTGGCCACTTCATCACCAACGAGCTCATCCCATGATAAATGGAGCTTCCACATATTTGAATCAAGATTTTGACGTAAATAATACAAGGTGCAAGCCAGCCAAGGGGATAAAATGTTTTCGCTAAATCCGATAGGATATCTCGTTTAGTGTATTTAGACTTTTCCTCTATTTTAGACATGGAAAAGTTGAATTAGTCCTCATGTGGATTCCAATAAATCCCCAAAATTTTGATGGAGCTATCTTCATGAATTTTTATTGATTCAGAATAGCTTCTCAGCTCTTTAGGTATATTCTCTAAAATTGACAAATCATTTGAGGACCACTTACGCAGAAGAAATTCTCCTCGGTCTAACATTAGTACAAGTTGATTCACCAGATTTTTACACTCTGTATTCAGAGCAGCTGCTAAGCAATCATCTACATAAAAATTCTGAAGTACAGCCTTTGCAGCTAAAGGATATTCGTTTTGCTCGTCATGAGCAAGTTGATATAAAGAGCGCGTAGCCAAATTGAGCGCAGATGTGGGGCCATAAGTAACTGTTTTGAGATGAAATTCTTGAATAGGCTCTTTCGGGATGTTCCGCCAAAATATTCTCTGAAAGTCTCTATCCTCTTCGGCGATTAAAACTTGCCTAAACATCTTCATAATATCAGCCGTAATAACTACAGGGTAAGATCTAAATTTGATCAAAATTGGAAACAGTTCCTGTTGTATTCTAGGTCCTACCATAAGAATATCGTTAAGAGAAATTCCTGATGCCGACTTGCTGGTTGCGTTGAACACTACTCGAAGTTTAGTAGTAGAGCTAGATTCCTTAATAACCCCATGATGAGGGATGTAATCAGTGGCGTAGGTACATATTCAGCGCCCTGGAGCAAGTAAAATCGGTGCGCCCATTTCTTTCTTGGAAGAGTTCTGGCGAAATTTGTTTTCTATCTACTCTTATTTCGATTTTAAACCTTACTTAATAAGAATTTATTTGAAATTCAAGACATTTCAACAATAAGAATTTCAATTTAGTAAATATGAATATAATAATAAAACAAATTATAATTCTTTAAGTACGGAGTACCCACTAATATTATTATCATATAAACTCTATTGACAAAATGTATTTCAGCATGTTTAGTTTGCACATAATAAAACCTTCAAAATTGTTGTTTTCTCGCTTTCTCGTTTGCAAGTCAGTCAATCATTTTCCCCAGATCAAGTTGACAAGCTATTGTTCTTTCAATTGATATCGTGGCCAAAGGGCTAAGACGGTGTTGTGAGATGTTGCTTCTTAAATATGTTTTAATTAATTTCAGTTTTGAAAAACTTCTTTCTGATGTCGCTGCCGTCACCGGTAAAGTTTAAAAAAATCATGCATGCTGTAATAAAGTCAGAGAAGCTACTTGATGCTGCGGTGGGAATTAAAAGTAGTTCAGCAACTTCGCGCATAGAAGCAATTGGTTTTAATTGAATATAAAAGCATATTTTAAATTGAAACAGTTGAGGTCTCAAACTAGGCGAAATATCGGAAAGATATGCCGATTGTAACAATTCTGATCCTTCCAAGATACTTTTATCAGGTGACGCGACGAGATATGCAGGTGATAGACATTTAAAAAGTGTACATAATTGTCGAACGGATTTCAATCTAATAGGTAATTGATTAATTATTAAATCCATTACTCTATAATAACACCTCGACTTTGAAGACATTATTCACCGTTTTCAATGCGTTCATCTACTTGTAATTCATCAAAGAATTTTTTCACACGACGCAATGTTTTTGGGGGAAAACAAGGTTCAGTATTCCATAGAGCTGATAACTCAAGGGCATCGTTTTTACCAAACTCCCAATTATTCCTTAAGTTCTGGAATTGGATTAGAAGTGATGAAAACATCTCAACGGATTTCTCTACATTTTCATGAGTACCTTGCAGCATTTTCGAGACTGTATTAATAGGTTCGAGTATTTTACTTTGTACAATTATCAAAATAATTGCTGAAAATTGTTCAAAATAATATATAAAATTTATAGCTACACGTTGCTCGTCATAATTTTTTTCATTCAATGATAAATACACCCTTAGACACCCCCCGCCCCCCCCCCCCAAAAAAAAAAAAATCGACGCACCAAGAAGGGGTAATGCAAATTGGACACAAATTGGTATGCATACAGGTTTCGACAGAAAATGCAAAATTTTAAAGTTTGGCGGCCAATGAATGAACATGTGACGTTGCAACACGTCTTAACTGCGCAACTGGCAGAACATTAAAGAGGAAAAATTTCGATTCCAGGTCATAAATTCTTTACGACTTTCCTTCCGTGTACTCAGGTAGACAGTAACTATGCTTCGCATACAGGTGCGCGAACAATATGCTCAGATGTCAGCATTTGAGAGAGGACATGTAGTTGGGCTTAAAGAAGCCGGTTGGTCTAATCGGTGACTCGCTCGACATTTGGATAGGAGCGATGCCACTATTAGATGATGTTGGAAGGAATGGGTGAACCATGGCCGAACACAGCGTCAAGAAAGAAGTGGTAGGCCTAGAGAAACGACAGAACTTGAGGTCCAAACAATCGACAGAGCGGCACTCACAGCCCCAGATTCATCATTATCATCGGTCGTACGTGCAACTGGTGCTTCAGTGGTCGCAAGGACCATTCATAGGTGGCTCAGAGACAGGGGGCTGAGCTCACGGCGCCCCTTACGTAGACCACCATTGACCTCTGTACACCGACAAGCCCGTCTGCTGTGGTGTCGGGCACATTCGACCTGGAGTGTTACTGACTGGAGTAGAATTGTCTTCAGTGATGATCCCCGCTTCGAACTGAGCCCCGATGACCAGCGAATACTATCTGGAGACGCCCCGGACAGCGGTGGGATACCAACCTTTCTGTCTTCCGCCATACGAGCCAACAACCAAGAGTGATGGTCTGGGGTGCCATTGCATTTCATAGCAGGACCCCTTTGGCTGTCATCCGCGGCACCCTTACAGCACAGCGGTGCGTCGATGCTGTTCTACGCCCCGTTGTGTGGCCCTTCATATCACGCCACCATGGTCTTACATTTGAGCAAGATAATGCCGACCCGCACACGGCGAGTTTCTACTGTTTGTCTTCGTGCTTGCCCAATGCTACCTTGGCCAGCAAGGTCGCCGGATCTCTACCCCACCCCACTGAGCACGTTTGGAGCATTAGGGGCAGGGACCTCCAACCAGCTCGGGATTTTGACGATCTAACGTGCCAATTGGACAGAATTTGGCACGATATCCGGCAGGAGGACATCCGCCATCTCTATCAATCAATGCCAAGCAGAATAACTGCTTGCATAAGGGTCAGAGGTGGACCAACGCGCTTTTTCACTTTGTGAAGCTCTTTCTCTTGAATAAATCACCCAATTTTTTTTCAAATTGTAATCATTTGTTTTTCTGTACATGTACATCACATCTACTGACTTTCGTCTCATTCGGATAACTTCGTCTTGGTGCACCGTGTTTTTTTTTTTTTTTTTTTTTTTTTTGGTGTGTGTTTTGTCTAACAGTGTATGTCAATATTTTAATTACATCAAAATAACGCGAATGTGGGGCATCAAGGGCCTGAACACGGGAAGACAATTTTGTTGGAAAAACTCTTTTTAATGTTTTTGCTAAGTTGGTTTGTTTCGTTTTCCAACGCCTAAGAGAACTGAAAAAACGTAAATTTTTTCTAGCTGTTCATAAAATTGTTTGACTTCCTATACATTGGTGATACTGTCAATTCACTGTTAATTACCCGTATCTAACCAAGAGCACTTAACAAAAGTGAATTTTAATTTAATTAATCGCTAGTCTGGCTGTTAATTTTATTTCACGTATCCTGTGACACACGCTACCTGGAGTATCGAATACAACTCTAAAGTCACAGGTAAAATAAGCTACATCCCTTAAAGATTTTTTTTATATTTCTTAGGGAGCATCTAGGGCCTAAGAGCAACACCATACAAAATTTTAATTTTCTAGAAAACATGTACCAGAAGTAGGTTTTTGTTGTTGTTGTTTTGGGGAGATTAAGCTCCTTTTATTCCCTTAAATTTTGTATTTAAAAAAATATTTCTTTATGTGAACCTAGGGTCTAAGAGAAACTACCATACAAAAAATTCAGCTTCCTAGGTCTCATGGTTCTACAGATACAGTGTGTGTGCGTGTGTTTTGGGGAGGAGGATTAGGCCCCATTTGGCCCCCTTACGATTCTAATTTATTAAAAAGATTTCTTAACGAGCACTTAGGGCGTAATAGCAACCTCCATCCAAAATTTATGCATCCTAAGACTTATGGTTCTAATAATTTGAGTTTCTTTTAACACTCATTTTGAATATTTTTTGTGTATTTCTGTTTTATCATTAGCCCGCAATTTTTAATTAGATCTAAAATTATTTATGATGGAAATTTCGGTCTTCCTCTGCCGATTTTTTAAAAATTACCTCATGCATGTTATAAAAATACACATTTGTATTTTCATAACATGTTGATTCTGAAAATGTTTACCGCCAACTTTCAGCTATAATTCGTAACTGTTAGGTAGTACCTATTATTATTTATGCTGCAATATCAATTAACATACTTCATAAACAAATCACTTACTTTTAAAATTATACGCCGGTGAATCCAACAACACGCTGTAGATAAGTAATTTAGTAAAATAATAGTCATAAATTGTACGAAGTCACTTAAACAGAACAATAAATTGCAATCCACAGTCTCAATAAGTTTTAAAAATTGCATAACACATTCATTCAAGAATCATCTTGAAATTCTTACTCTGCACAAAGTAAACAATGGGAATATGAAGCGCTAAATACTAAGCTTACTTTAAAAAAATCCCCGAATACTTGCCTCTATTCTGCGCCGATGTTAAGGCTGCTATGTAAAACAAAATCTTTGTTTGGACCCCTGCATGTTTTTGACTCTTGTAGCGGGAGGAGTCAGTAAGTTGACCCTAGAGAATTCTACCTCCGCTCGTTTAGAATGACATTTGAAGGATTCTAATGACTCTCTCCATAGGGGGTGAAGATGCTCCAGCCATCTCCCTTTTCCTGATAAGAACACTCAACTGGTAGCGTTTGAGAATATCTAGTGTCTAACACCGGGCAAAAATTCAAAGCGCGGTCTTGCCTAGTTTTATTTACTTAAATATATTTCATTTATATTTTGTATATTTTATAGAAAAAATTAATCTGAAAAATTAATTTAAATAATTTTTTCAATTTAAATCTGACAAATCAAAATTATTTATACAAAAGTTTTCACAAATTTTTATTTCACTGTTTCAAATTTTGCGCCCCTCATTATTCGTGCGCCTGGAGCAGTTCGCTCCAACTGCTCCACGGTAGCTACGTCCCTGGATGTAATACGACTGACCAGGCGACTCTGAGTTACAAACCTGTTCCATGTGACCCAGGTCCAAATACTCCTTCATAAATTGTTTATACATCTCATATGTATCAGGTGATCTTAGTAACTTTTGTTCTAATGATTTGAATCTTTGTAAAGCAAGATCTTTGGAATTACCTAACTTTGAGGGGCTATCATTGAATGGGTTTCACTACATAACGACTACTTTGATCACGGTAGTGGGTTGTTTTAAAGAATTCTTCACATTCTCGATCCTCACTAGACAAGCGCTTGACTTCAGGAATCCAAAGTCCAAAATTTTTCCACCAATTCGTTAGTACTCAACTGCAGATTATTCACTGTATAAGTAGTTGCTGGACTCGGGTCGTCAACAAGAGTGTTCCCAGATATGATCCACCCAGTTGGGAAAGAATTGCGAAAGGGATTGATGACCCTCTTTTTAAGATTTCACCTTTAAGCATTGTGAAAAATACATTCACTCCCAACAAAATGTCGATGGGCTTTCTTTCGTAGAATTCAGGGTCTGCTAGGACCATATCACCAAAGTTATCTGCAATATTAGAAGGGATGGAGGTGTGTGGCATATCTTTTGAAATCCCGAAGGCATAAGTACAAAATTTTGAGTTGGATTCAAAATGTGGGGCAAAGTTCAGTTCCACTTGCCTACTCGTTACGGCGTTGTATGATCCGAGGCATGACACCTCAATTTTGGTGTTCTGCCTGTACAATCTAAGTCTGTTGGCGCACTCCTTACTTATGAAGCTGGTCTCACTTCCACAATATAACAAAGCTCTGCATGGTATAGCATTACCAGAGCTGTCCTTCACCTTAATGACAGCCGTGCAAAGCAAGACCTTTTTTCATCCCCCTTTAGGATAATTGCACTGTCCTGTACAAGTTGTCGAATGATTTACATATATCATCTGCATTACTCGGTACGAACACATCAGCACCAAGGGAAAGTGGGAAAGTTTGGATAGGTTTCTCCTTTTTACTAATTTTTTGATTTCTATCAAAATGAAGAACAATGTTATGAGGCAAATTACATGTCCTATATTTGTGTAAGCTACGACAACTTTACACTAAATTTGGCTCCATTGCTAGGCAGTTAAAGCAAAGTTTGTGTCTCTTAACAAATTCTTTTTTGGACACTTAAGTTTAAAAACTTATTACATTCGTAAAGAGAATGTTCTCCCTTTCAAAAAACGCAACTGTTTTTATTTGACACTAAAGAAGTTACTTTAGAATGAGAAATCCTCTTAAAATCTCTAAATTGATCTTTTACTGTTCTGAATCGTTCTAGCATGGTCCTTCAGAAACTCAAGTAAATTATCCAAAGTACCCAATTCATCTTTCTTCAAAGTTCGTTCCCACTAAAATTTTAAATTTTTTCTAATTTCTCAGTTATCAGATACACAGAAAGAACATCGGAAAGATCAGAAACATCATGCTCAAGCGTTTCCAATGAGCGTACACATTCATTTACTACTTCGACACAGTGCAAAATTGCTTGTGCCGAATCTGCAACATTAGTCAAACTAAATAGTTTCCAGATTAATGCGTTAGTTAATTCTCTTTTATTAGAATAACGTTCGTCTAAAAGTTGTAGGACAATATCATAATTAGAGTCAGAAACCGGAATAGACTCAATTATTGACAGAGCCTTTTTTTTACAAGAGGCCTTTAAGTATTGCAACTTATGACATTTGGAAATATTTGGGTTGTTAACTACACTAGACTTAAATAAATCATAAAAACTGATCCATTCCTCTATATTTTCTCCGGTAAAGGTGCAGAGTTCCAATTTTAGCAAGCGTACATCAAAAATATTTTATTTTGCCACACTAACATTCTCACTAACTAAATCACTTAACGAGGGTTTCGGAAACTTCTTGTTTAGAGCTAACCATAATTCATCTGACGTTTCCTGTATTGCTTGCTGTTCCTGAATGTAAGTATCACAAACTTTATCTGCACACAACAAAAATATATCCTGAAAGATAGTGCTAAGTTCTTTATTAAAACAATTTGGTTTATTTTCGTATAATTTTAACTCAATACTATCTGCCTGTTCTATATTTATATTTACTTTACCCTTAAACTGAGTTATATTACTCTTTAACACTTTCTTTTTCGTTAAGAGGGTTTTGAGATCAATCATTATAAATAACAATGTTACTAAGAAGGTCAGAAGTATACACACAAAAAATGGAACGCACTCACTCCTATGCAGATGGTTCTGGCGCTTGTTCGACGACAATCACATTAACATAATCCTCTACCTCTGTGCTGTTGACAATTACACCGTTGGATATACATGAATAAAGTGCTAATTTATCAGTGAAATACAACGCACTTGCGTAGCGTTCACAAATTCTTCGAGCTCAAAATATACTCAACACCTGTCTAGACTTCCGCCGACTAGACCAAAATATATTTAGTACACATTGAAGAGTGGACTGTAAAACATTAAAGCACTTTATTAAAACTTGAATGCCGCACACAAAAGCAACTCACAAAACGTTAGAATTCATATAACACGAACATCTCGTTACCAAGGGAATAATCAGAAAAAACAGTTGACTTGCAGCGACATCTGTTATTGAAAGATTAAACACATTACTCAAAAACTTACTTGAGGGATAATATTACCTGCGAAGACTTCACGACGTCACTGCAAGGCTGGATGGCATACAAACTTACCACCTATGTACACTGCTGGCCACCCAAATTACAACACCAAGAAAGACAAGAGATATCACAACAAAATTTATTTTGTAGATAACATGTTGACCAAGTATCAAATGATTAAATTTATAGACTTCTGTGAAGTGTGGTTCCTGCCAAAATCAGTAGCCAGAGTAGCCGCCATTGTTGGAGGTCACCGCTGCCACACGCCTCGGCGTTGATTCAAATATACTTTGGATGAGTTCTTGGGGTACAGCAGACCAAGCAGCTTCCACACGTTGCCAAAGTTGATCTGCTGTGGCAGATGGGGATGGAATCTGGGTCAATCGTAGAGCAACCATGGACCACATGTTTTCTATCGGCGAAAGATCCGGAGAGCGAGGCGGCCAGGGATGCAATTCAATCTGGCGATTGACGAAGAACCGTTGGACAATGCGTGCCACGTGTGGTCGCGCATTATCCTGTTGAAATATGGCTGTGGGCAAGCCCTGAAGTTAAGGAAGGACAATTGGCTCCAACACCTCGGAGATGTAGCGCTGGCTGTTTAAAGTACCGGCAATGCGTACTAGAGGTGTGCGAGAGTGATATCCAATACCGCCCCATACCATAATACCCGGTGCAGGACCAGTGTGGTGGTGCATAACGCAGCTGTTCAGCATCCTCTCTTCACGGTGTCTCCAGACTCGAATGCGACCATCGTGGTGTTGCAGACAGAAGCGTGACTCGTCAGTAAAGACAATTTCATTCCATTTTGCCGTCCACATCCTTCTGTCATCGCACCATTGGCGGCGGAGACGTCTGTGGTTCTGCGTCAAGGGTAGACAAAGCAATGGACATCTTGCGGACAGACCACTCTGCTGTAAACGGCGTCGAATGGTACGCGCAGACACTGGATGATGCGTTACAGACTGCATGTGCTGTGCTATGGTTTGTGATGTGACTGAGCGATCCGTCACTGCCATGCGCACAATTTGCCTGTCATCACGTGAAGTGGTGCGCTGAGGTGTATGCGATCGAACACGCCGGTCCGTCGTACCCGCCTGCATCCAACGATCACATATCCGCATTACAGTTGTTTGGTTTCGTCCAACACGACTACCGATTTCCCTGAAAGATAATCCACAATCTCGGTAGGCCACTATCCTTCCTCTATCGAACTTGGATACTTGATCAAAAGATGATTGCTGTTTTCGACGAGGTATAATTGATTGTTTTTTTGAAAAAACTACGAGAAAAACACAATTGCCGAACTTGAAATCGTCGAAATCTCCAAGCCTTAAATAGCGCTTTGAAGTGGCGCCACAGGCGCGCGTGATGTGCGTCTGCGCTGAAATTCTAATCATTTGCATATCTCACCTCCGCTAATGCATGTTGTAAATTTCATGTTATTTACATGTTTCCTTCAGGGTGTTCCATTTACAGTGGCCAGCAGTGTAGATGACATTTTGTCGGGATCAGATAGTTTAGAAGAAGCAAAGGACTTGCAAATTCAGTTAACTCAAATCCTATCTAAAGGAGGTATGGAACTGCACAAGTGGGTGTCTAATAACCCTGACTTATTAAATGATAACAAAATTGAAGAATATGCATATTCATCAATCAGACTTGCCCACTGTTAAAACACTTGGTATGCTGTGGCAACCCATGTCTGACAATATCAAATTTAGAGTCGCAGTACAACATTCAGGGAGCTTCACAAAACGTGACGTTCTTTCAACTATCGCTAGACTGTTCAACCCATTAGGTCTTATCGGTCCAGTTGTCACAAGGGCGAAAATATTTCTGCAAAGACTTTGCCAGTTGAAGCTCACGTGGAATGATCCCATTCCACCAAACGAATTAAATGACTGGTTGAAATTTTTAAAACAGTTACCTGAAGTCAATCAGCTGCAAATTCCAAGGTTTGTCCTCCTTCCAAATGCTACTACCATTGACCTGCACTGTTTTTGTGATGCATCAGAAAAAGCTTACGGTGCAACAATTTGCATATCTTCTAAACTCATCAACGGAGAAGTGAAAACAAATTTATTGTGCAGCAAATCAAGAGTTTGTCCAATTAAGAAATCAACTATTCCTCGTCTTGAGCTCTCCGCTGCTTTGTTATTGGCTCGCCTCGTGTCGAGGTTGGTGCCAACCCTACAAATTCCCATTAACCACATATACACGTGGAATGATTCCACCATCACTTTGGCGTGGATTCGTACACCTCTGGAAAAGCTAAAGACCTCTGTGTCTAATAGAGTGATGCTGATAAACTCTTTGTGTCCTAACTATGACTGGAGATATATTCCCTCTTCAGACAATCCAGCAGATGTCATATCACGTGGTGAATCAGCTACTGACTTATTGCAGTGGTGGCATGGCCCCATTTGTTTAAACTCAGACATTCTATCTTCAAGTGACTGGGATAATGAAAATGATGATTTATATAATAAGGAACTTAAACCTTCTGTTCAAATAGTTTGTTAGGGGATACAAAAATTGATTTTCTTGATAATATTTTAAATTTAAGTAATAATTTCACAAAAAATTGTCGTACTTTAAGTGACATTTTCAGATTTTATCAAAATGTTAGAAATTCAAAGGAGCGCAAGGTAGGTAGTCTAACAACAGAGGAGCTCAATCATGCATCGGATGTATTGGTAAGATTGGTTCAAGGAGCTGAATTTCCTGAGGAGATTTCAAGTTTGACTAAACTCAAACCTGTTAAGTTTGGTAAATTAACCAATTTAAATCCATTTTTGGATAACAATAAGATTCTTCGTGTAAATGGTAGGTTACAAAATGCGAAAGTAAATGAAAATACTAAACATCCAAAACTTTTGCCATCTAGACACAAACTTGCAAAAATTATAATGGAGTCCCTCCACAGGAAATATTTACACTTAGGACCTCAGGCTTTGTTGCATTGTGTCAGGCAAGAATTTTGGCCATTTGGAGGAAGAAGTTTCGCAAGGAAAATTGTTAACGAATGTGTCACGTGTTTCAAAATCAAGCCCATTATTTCTAACTAACTACTAGGAAACTTGCCTGCGGAAAGAGTCAATCCTAGTTCTCCATTTTCTCATTGCGGGATTGATTTCTGTGGCCCTTTTTAAATCTAGTAGGGTCAACGCAAGGATATATTTCAAAAGGTATATGTCGCAGTATTTGTGTGTTGTGCCACTAAAGCGATTCATTTAGAAGTGGTCACAGATCTAACTTCAAACGCGTTAATTGCGGCTCTAACACGCTTTTTCTCTAGACGAGGAAAAAGTTTTTGTATCTTTTCTGACAACGCCAAAAACTTCATAGGGGCAAATTCTGAGATCAAAAAATTACATAAACTAATGAGTAAACCTTCTGAAATGTTTGTAAATTATTTAATCACAGAAGGAATTAATTGGAAATTCAACCCACCTCGGTCCCTCAAACTTTGGAGGGTTATGGGAATCAGGTGTCAAATCGTTTAAATATCACCTTAAAAGAGCAGTGGGTTTTACAAGGCTTACATTCGAAGAATTCTTAACTGTAACAACAGAAATAAAGGGTATTCTCAATAGTAGACCTATTATGCCTATGTCTACAGATCCCAATGATAGTAATGCATTAATAACCTGGACATTTTTAATTTTTCGTCCATTAATTTCGATACCAGAGCCAAATTTAACGGAAAGTAAAGATAATTATTTATCCAGATGGCAAAAAACGATCAAATTAGTGCAAATGATCTGGAAAAATTGGTCGAGAGATTACTTAAATCATTTACAAGCAAGAAAATAATGGAAATTTACTAGGGATAATGTTAAACCGAACGACATGATATTACACTAAAGGATAGCAATTTGCCACCTTATAAATGGAAGTTAGGACGTATACATGAAGTTGTAAAGGGCTCTGATGGAAAGGTCAGAGTCGTTTGGGTAAAAACTTCTGAGGGCATCTTCAAATCAAGTTTGTTTATTACCTATAAACTGTAAATAGTTGTAAATAGAATTTTTCAGACTATATATAACCTTTCCTTTACTTTGCATATTATCACTTTTTTTGTTTGTGTAAAATTTGTTTAATTGTTGTTTTTAACTGTAATTGTAATTTGTGTATTACATTTTGGTGAAACTTTATGTCTTAAGATGTTATAATTGTTGAAACCTTTGATTTCAACGCGGGGTGTATGTTACGTCATATAACCATTTAGTGTCATGAGATGCATCGGTGTGCCCTCTAGCGGCAGTGTGTAAAAATAAGTAGAGGTACGAAAGCACCGCTTGACAGCGGTCGACAGCTACTCTGCCTCCCGTTAGAGGAGAAATAAAAATAAAGTTTATTTTGCAGCAAACAAAGCTGCTGGTACGTCAGCTTATTTAAGCACGAAATTAAAGTCTGAACACAGTTTGAAGAAAGAGGTGAAATTTACGTACTTAGGAAACTGGAAAAGGTCGTCTTCCTGTATTCGTTGAAGACGTACTGAGATCCATCGTACATGTAGATGAGCCGGCTGCAAAGAAAGAAAAATATCGGATTCATTGTGCTCTTAGGAGGAGTTACTACATGTAATAAAAAAATTCCTGCAATCCCATGGCAAAATTTAAACTTTGGTTTATGGTACTTAAATCCAGTCGTCAAACACATTAGGATTCTATTTGATGTTAACCATTGACCTTATATTTAAGCTATAAAGTGAAGTAGATAATACTTTTCTGCCACGGTGAAAGATATCACATTCCAGATATCCGGTTAGCAAAATTCCGTTTGGATGAGGGCGGCAACCAACATTCTCACTTTTCGACAGCTTATAAATCAGTGATTAACCTTTTTTTTGTCGCACACTTTTAACGATTTCCAAGATTTCCAAATTTGGCGGCACACAAAGAAAAAGATAAGTTTAAAAGTTGTTTACTTAACACGGATAAAAACAGTTAAAAATATGGCATTTAACTGTAAAAACAACAGTTTTCTTTTACAGTGTACTTTTCTTTAATTTTAACAAACTTTACTCGTAATAAAAAAAAGCATTATAATTTTTACTACATACATTTTTAAAATTTGGCGGCACACAAAAGTGCCGCGGCACAGTGGTTGAGAATCACTGTTATAAATGATATGGTGCACTGTTATTCGGAATGAGATGAAGGAATCTTGCTTTGAGGCGCGTGTGTGTATATAAGATTGTATTATTCTCTATGCATAAAATATTGTTAATAAATGGAATAATTCGCGCTCTTTGCAGTTTTTGGAATGTCATTTTTATTTATTTATTTTTTTTTCTATGTAGATTTTGACCTGCGCCTATATTTTTTCAGAAATTTATTCGGGAATAAATATTTACCGCTTTCCTTGACTACTGGTTAGAATAGTATACGTATTATACAGAAGGTCGTTCGCACTTTATGGAAACGAATTTGTAATTTGTTTTTGGCGTTTGCATTTTAAGATAAAAATTTGGCAACTTCAGAATAATCGTCTGCTATTATTTTGCTTTAATTGGAATGTAAAATAAAAGATTTATTTTGAAAATGGCTCCTAAAATAGATAGATGGCTCGAAGGTTACGTAACTGCACTTTCCGGGGAGAAATATTCGTATAAACAAATTATAAAGCGGTGTAAAAATTGCGGTTATGGCATTTAAAAAATAGGTATTTATAATATATTAAATTTGAAAGGGAAAAAACGTCTAACTGAAAGTAAAAATGAAAACATGACCACTAAACCTCATCCTAAGACTGTTCGATCGCAGGTTAATATCAAGAAAGTGAAGTCTCTGATCCTAAAAGAAAATATGCCGACTCAAAGATCCATTGCATCGAAACTAGGAATGTCTTCTGGCACTAAGTAAAATCATTCATAAAGATTTGAAGTTAAAAAAGATGTTTAAACCTAAAGTTCATCTGCTGTTACCAAAGCATATTGCTGAAAGGAAAACAAATTGTAGAAAATTATATGAAAAACACCTAGCTGCTGAAAAATGAAATTTTGTGGTAACACTTGATGGGGCATGAGTGTATTTAACTGACTGTAATAAAAAAAGCAAAGAAATTATCTTAGCTTTTTTTATTACAGTCAGTTTTTTAGAAAGTTTCTTATTTAGCAAAGAAAGAATCAGAAACAGAAATAAAATGTATCCCATTTAATAAAATACCTGTAAAATTATCTGACTCTTCTCCAATGGACTTTTGCGATTTCAGTTTTTTAATACGAGCCTTAGGAAAAGGCTCTAAGAACACTGAACGGACTTTGGAAAACGGTCTAAGAGGAATGAGGCAAAACTGACATAACAGTAATAAGGAAAAATTTACTTTCATGGAAAATTCGAGCTAGAGCTACTGTCAATAACCATGGCTATCAGATAGAAGCAAATCACCGCATAAAATTCGGCATTTGTACATAAAACTTAACTATCATAATCGTTTCCATAAAGTGCGAACGACCTTCTGTACTATTGGTGAGCATGTCTGATACTTCGGTTTGATGAACGTGCTTTCGATTTTTGCCCATTGACGTTTCTTTTGCGAGTTTTGTGTGTCGGAGAAATATTTTCTGGTTCACTTGTGGGTATACTTGTATAATTTATCAGTGCTTATCATCTGTCTTTCCAAGCGGCCGTACGTTTTATAATGCGCCGTGCTTCGTGCGACCACAATATCGGGATACTGTGGATGGGTTTAACTGTTAAAGCGAGTCCCATAGGTGGATATGATAGCATTTAAATGAAAATGTACACAAACGCGGAGTCTTAACGAGTGAGTGAATGCGTGAGTAGATTATTTGATTCACTCTCTCAAAGCCTTAGATATGTACAGAGCTGGTCCCATACTCACGACCGCTTCGGGCGTTGAATTGAAATAGGCGTCAAAATGAGACGGGAAAAATGCGAAATTTTCACGGTATCTTAAATAATAAATTATAGAGATGCAATCAAGCAGTTTGCTGCAATAAAGGCTCTAAGAAGGACTTAGTAATTATTTTTTATTATATAACTTATATTTACATTTATTTGCTTTTACTGCTTTTTTTTTAAGTTGAGTAATTTTTAATTAAAAAAAAACCTTTTTTTAATACATATTTTTTCTCAAGATGTCTTTCACTCTATAAGTAGGTGACTGATAATAGTGATACTTTCATTACTAAGTCTCAAAAAATTTGAAAAAGTGCCGTTTTCAAAACTTGCCTCGGGCGCCACAATGGATCGGCCCGGCACTTGTTATGTATGCTTCTCCAGACTGATTTAAAAGCAACGCCCGTATTCTATACATTCTATACTTTCCAATGACGAGATGTGTACAACATGGGTTGTATCATTTTATATCAGAATTTATCTGATTATTTAGATAGATTTCTTCTTATTCCTAATAATAAAGACCGATATTTATACCGATCCGATGTTTGGAAAAGAATCAATGTAGAAGCGGAATGGTATAATTCCCCGCGGTGTGTGGCCAAGAACAAATCTATTGTAAAGGCTGCAGAGGCAGGGGTAAATAGGGGCTTGTACACCAGGAGGAAATAGAAGAATAGCTGTCGGTGTGGCCATTGATAGCGATCAAAAGTCTATAAATATTGCAAGATAGATGGTTGTTATTTTATGGCCCACAGTAAAACTTTCAGATGATAAGGGTCAAAGTGGTATTGCAAATGAAAATTATGGTGGGGAGGTACTTCGTAGACTATGGACAGGGCAGTAACTACTGAGAGAAAAACAGCCCACTGCCCAATGAAAAAAAAGGCGGGCCAGAATGCCCCCCCCCCGTAAACGGACAACAGCCCCTTCAAGTAAGAAAGAAAAAGAAGAGAAGGTCCAGAATTTGCTCCGGCTGTTTCTTTTTCTTGGAGCTCAGATGATAGAGAGTCTCGACTGCCTCAGAGTCTAGAAGAAGTGCCAGTAACCCGCCAAGATGATCCTGTATATGACGTGAATTTGGGTCCCTGTAGTCAATATTTGCGGAGAGCCTAAAAGTGAGATAACAATTTTGAGAAAAATGCATCACCTGACGTTCTGTCCACCGATCTTGAAAAAGTTCACTTCACTGTCGTAGCGATATTCTATACACGAATGGGGACACACAATGGCCATGCCTGTCACTGCGGAAGAAACGAGAGAAATGAATATTTTTAAAGAAATTATTTATTCCAATGGCCTGTTAAAAGACAACTAAACATAAAAAAAAATTCACAACAAAACGAATTGACATCAGTATATCTATGAACTTAGGGCGTTCCGAGCCACCCAGTAACGCTCCCAAATCGAAATACGGGGGAGAGCAAGGCATATGTGACATGCCCATATCTTCCTTAAGATTACATAAGGGGCAAAGAGAGTCAGGAACAACGTTGATGCGATGTTGGTGTTTACGAAAGCAATCATGGCCGGATATAAGACGAAACATTGCAAGAGATTTATTTCTGGGGAATAAATATGTTTAAGACCACAACGATAGTGACACAAGAATGTGCCTTTACAAGGGAGCTTTAAAATCGCATACGGAAGAGTTTAGGTAAATGTTATCTTCCACTGGCTGAAAACGGGAACAGAGAATTGGCATATTCTACTCTAAGGGTTTTAATATAGTTAGGCCGTCTGCACACGGAGCAACTCAAAAGAAACTGATTACCGACTCCAATCACAAATCAGTCCGTGATGAGTCGTAACCTATGTAATTGAATGGAGCCACGCACACGGCGCAACTGGTTACAAACTCGTCCGACGACTGGTTTGTGATTTGAGTCAGTTATCAGTTTCTTTTGAGTTGCCCCGTGTGCAGACGGCCTTAGTGTCCAAAAATAGAAATTAAGTTTACTACACAAAAAAGTAATTAAAAACAAGAATTTGATAAAGTTGTTTTTAAATGATAGTTTTGCCGAAATGAAAGTATTAATGTTCTCGTTTCGGTAAATTTCACTAGTCTACGGACGTTTTTGAAACCGCCGAATTTTTTTTTCCAATGTTAGCAGTAGCTCATTATTCGGGACAAAGAAAAGAATGTCAGATCGACCGTCATATCTTCACAACACTAAAAAGCCCCACCACTACCCTCCCTTTTATTATTTATTTTACACGCTTTGAACATACGAAACAAAAGAAAAAAATGATCAACAAAGGTTAAAAAATTTATTATATAAACAGTTAATTACCTACAGGTTTTTCTTTTGTAAAAATGGACATTTTAAAAACTGTCTTCGCCTTGTTATGTGTCAAAGGGCCTGTTCACATAGGAGTCCGGTAGAGGAAGCGTAAAAGGAAGGATGGCGCTGAGACGGAAATAAACCAATCACAGGCGTTAGAAATTTCGTTGCTAATCGTTTGGAGGTTTGTCATTGGTTAAATATATTTCAATACTTTAACGCTTCCTCTACCGGACTCCTATGTGAACAGGCCCTTAAACTCTATACATGAACGGCTCGGAAGAAGTTACCGAAACCGAGAAATTTTAACTACGCACATGGAAATGTGGCTCACAGACTTCAAATATCTACTGCGAAATCACCAAAGAAATTTATCAACTTACCCGAAAAAGTTACAAATGTTAAAATTTAATCATGATGGCTATTACGATGATTCAACGGTGAGCGGATCTGACGACTCTAGCAGTTACTTGTTTAAAATGTTTGGAAATGCAACACTCAAGATTTATTCCTTATATCAATGTCAATATTTAAGGGCTCTAATATATTGTTAATCCGAGTGACTATCATTTGCGAAAACGACTCTAGTATTTCAAGCTATTAGAATATCCAAAGAACTCTAATTCTAGTAATAGGGCAATGTACATCATATTACTTGTATTATCGACATCGTTATCTACATTATCAGATTTGAACGCTTAGTTTTTTTATTGCGAGATATGCTGATAACAGATTAAAAACTTATTTCGTCTTGTTGAAATTTTCTTTGTTTGAAACACTGCAGATTTACAGTTCGACGGACAGCACCTTAAATCCATAGGGTTGTGTCGATAATCAAATGAAAACCTTTTATCAATTCCGCGCGATTATGCGTCCCTTTTTTGTCTCCATTGATTTCAAAGTTTGCCAAACCTCTATTTAGACACCTAAACACCTGAAACACTTATTTTCCAACGGGGAAGGATTCTATTTCGAATTTGTGATGATTCCTAAATCTCCACAGAGATATAATGGGCTATTTTCACTTGGAGATGAAATATATCATTGGCAACGTCCAGGTAAATATTAACAATCCTGCGTCCCCGATCATTATTATGAGATATCGTAGTGCTGTTTCTCTAATAATTAAATTATTAGAGAAACAGCACTACGATAACATTAAAAGTGATACTTCATTTATTCACTAATATTTACATAGTGATAATACATTTATTCACTAACATTTTAATTCTTTCAGTAAAATGTTTCAAAAAGTTACTGAAGGCTTCTTTTACAAACATCTGCGTTTTATTGGTTCAAGTTTTTTTTAATCGTTAAATTGTTCAAACGGGATTTACGTCAAGCTCGAGGTAAGGCCGTCTGCACACGGAGCAACTCAAAAGAAACTGATAACTGACTCAAATCACAAACCAGTCCTTGATGAGTCGCAACCTCTGGTTTGTGATTTGAGTCAGTTATCAGTTTCTTTTGAGTTGCCCCGTGTGCAGACGGCCTAAGAGAAAGAAAAATGGTTTCGAGCCCGTGGCATATCTGTAGTGTGTTCTATAATTTATAAGACTTTAATTTTTTCGAAGAGTACTAAAATTATAACACTTGCCTTTTAAGTTTTCGTTGTTAAGCCAACGTTTTATTTAGCAATAGGATCTTGGATTTATTTTACAGTTTTAAAGAATTCTTTGATAATTTGGACATTCGTACAAGATCACATTTAATATATTTAAATATTCATAATAATTATTATTAGGGTTTATAATTCATAAAACTTCTCAAATGATGAACTACAATTATTTTTAATCATCCCCCCCCCCATGTATTAAAAGTCCTCTGGAACTTTTGGCTGGTTACAGACCTCTTCAGTCGCCGATACAATTAGCAGTTACATCAGATAACATCAGTTACTAACATTATTGTCTATTGGTATAATTTCCCCTAATAGTTGCCGCGTTATGTGTAACGATCTGTCAAGTAACGATTCCGGAGCGACCGCTTCATAAAATATCAGCCTATATTAATCTCGCGTGCAAAAATACAATAATAAACAAAAATTAAAACCACCAAAATCGTTTGTTTAACAAATTTGTAGGTTAAGTTAATTGTTATTCAATGCACGTCTATACAGCTTTAAAATTCCTTAAAATAAAAAAAATAAAAATTCTGAAACGCGATTGCAGCGCTGCCTACCGGATCCAATTATTGAATGCACGTGTATACATCATTAAAATTCATGAAAATGAAAAAATTCTGAAACGCGATTGCAGCGCCGCCTACCAAAAACTTTTTGCACGTGAGTAATTTGTATGATTTTTTAAATGAGCGCACGCATCTTTGTATATGACTTTCAGTTGTTTACTGAAATTTTTAATGTTTTTGAGCTATAACTGAATGCGTTTACTTTTGTAACTAACTATTAAAAGTAATTAGTTAATGTTAATTGTAAGAATTTTAATTGTAACTGAATACTTGACTTAATTACTCGGTGGTATTATATATTTAATCTATTACTATAAATTAATTAATCTAATAGTTGCCGTGTTCTGTGTAACGATCTGTCAAGTAACGACGTAACTTACGTAACCTACAAAATTGTTTTACCACCAAAATTTGTTAATTTTAATTTAACAATTTAAAACTAACAAATCAAACTGAAAACATTCAAGTAAATTTAAATGTTCTAAATTGCAACACGTTGGATTGCAAAACAGATAATATTACTATCATCGTAATAGAATGCTTTGCGAAAAATCGGTATGAACAAAAGAACAATTTTAAGCAAATAAATATTCAATTAAACACAATTAAAATATTAAATTCAGTTATTTAGCTTGAAATTTACATCCAAATATAATCATTCCGACATTACGAAATAAAAAAAAAAAAAAAAGCTGGCCGATATGTTACGTCACACCATTTAAATAAGAAATCGAATAGAATACAAACCGTTATGAAAGTACCTTCAAAAGTAAATATTAAACAGAAATTAAAACACTATCATCGAATAGAATGCTTTTCGAAAATTCACACGAAAGCCACATGTGAGCACATGATAGCCACGTGTGTTGGCAATTTAGAAATATTCATTTCTACCGTACACAGTTTTGAACATATCACTACGCATGCGTCGAATTTGCAACTTTATCGAATTTAATTATAAATTCGATCAATAACAAATGATTTTTTAAATTTATTTACTGCACTATCTAGATAGTGCAGTAAATATCTTTTACATATCACTATTTATTCACTATTTACCGTTCAAAAGTGTCTGTACGGTAGCGTGCTTTTCAAAGCGAATACCTAATATAACCGCAAAATTTTCTTAACTTTTTTTTAAAGTGTTTAATTGAATATTTCTAAATTGCCAGCACACGTGGTTTTCATGTGCTCACATGTGGCTTTCATATGATTTTTCGTAAAGCATTCTATTACGATGATAGTGTTTTTAATTTCTGTTTATTATTGTATTTTAAATATTGCTTTTAATTGCACTTTTATAACAATTTGTATTCTATTTCGATTTCTTATTTAATGTAACAATTTAATTTAATTCAATTTAAATTTAACAAGTTAAAATTAACAAATCAGACTGAAAACATTCAAGTAAATTTAAATGTTCTAAATTGCAACACGTTGGATTGCAAAACAGATAATATTCTGTAAAAATTTCTAATATTTCAATAACAATTTATGTATTTTATTTTTGCTTAATATATTTATATATAGCCTATTTATGCATATATATAGCATAATATATAATATATGTAGGTTAAGTTATGTCCAACTATTTCTAGAATTTTAATTGTAACTGAATACTTGGCTTAATTACTCGGTGGTATTATATATTTAATCTATTACTATAAATTAATTAATCTAATAGTTGCCGTGTTCTGCGTAACGGTCTGTCAAGTAACGCTTCCGGAGTGACCGCTTCATAAATATACCAGCCTATATTAATCTCACGTGCAAAAATACTATAATAAACAGAAATATTAACTATATTACTCGGTGGTATTATATATTTAATCTGTTACTATAAATGAATTCCCCTAATAGTTGCCGTGTTCTGTGTATGTATCTGTCATGTAACGCTTCCGGAGCGGCCGCTTCAGCCTATAGCTATATCAGCCTATGTCATCCATTTTGTTTTATGAGTTAGGCTTAACAAGTTAAAAGTAAATTTCAAAAAGATTATTTGCTATCTAAACCCAAATAATTTTAATTAAAACAACGTAATATCGACACAAATCAACTTTATTTCGATTTTCAGACGGCTGTAATATAAGTATTCATTTTATATACTCAGAACTTGAAAATGTAAACACGAGTGAGTACACCGTGTATTCACCGTGATACATTCATCGTCGTTAATTTAAGAAAAATTGAATCAGAGAATCTTCTTCATAATAAAACAGTGTTTCATTATATCATTACTAGCGGCCCGTCCCGACTTTGTCCGGGTAGCATAATTATCTATCTTAAGTAGATATTAGGTAGATTTAATTTATTTTAAAACCTCATGGTATACCACATTTTTTGTTTCGGCTTTCTGAGATTTTAAAATAACTGATTCTCCGTATTTCCTGACCTAGAGAGACCAACATATAATTGTCCATGAGTAAAGCAATCTTTCAGTAAGTCAAGTCCAATATATTTGTATGTTTGACCTTGAGATTTGTTGATGGTGATGGCAAAAGAAATTTTTATTGGAAACTGTAACGTCAGGCACTGAATTGTTTCTGGGGGCCACCCGCATGTCGATTTTGATACGATTCGGCCCCATAGCCTATCCCCTACAGAGTCCACACACAAAAAAAACACGAAAAAAGCACCATAAATGGCACACAAAATTTAATAACTTTTTTTATAATTAAAAATTAAAAAATCCGGCTACGTCAGGCACTGAATCGTGCCACCCGCGTGCCGATTTTGGTACGACTCGGCCCCATAGTCTCGCTATCAGGACAGCCACGGAAGCTGTCGAAATAAACAACTTTTAGGGGCAAAATCATTAAAACATTAATTAAAAATACTCCGGGGCCCGATTTTCAAAAAATAATATGCTTATGTTTTAATCTGAACTATCAACTATATCTATACAAAATTTCAGCTCAATTGAAGAAATACTTTTTCACTTATAAAGGAACAAACATAGTCCTATTCGAAATAATAAATAAATTTCACAGTTTCAATGAAACACCCTAATTTTTGAATAAAGTTCAATAATTCAAGTTCGATTTACGCAAATTGTGCATAAAATTGTACATAAATTCAAAAACAAAAAGTTACATAAAGTTCTGTAATATTACACCAATAAATTTCCAGTTGATAGCCAAATAAATTGTAAAACTTTTTTTACCTTAAATATCCAATAAAAAACGTAGTTCCAAATGACATTTTCTTCAATAAACCCTTAAACGTAGCCAATTTCAAAAATCCTTTTTGTATTTATCAATACCTCTTCTTCCTTGGATCTTTAAAATATTAAGTGTTTTACTGATAATAAATGAAAATGTAGTTTCATGTGTTGCTATGGTTACTTGACTATGGTTGACAAAGGAAAAGTTGTAAAGGTGAAGCATCAGCTCAACATTTAGCCCAACATAACTTTCTTTGTACTGATCAGATATACATAATATATAGTTGTGTTATATATTATGTCCATCTGGAATAATGTACCTTTCAAATAGTGAAAGAATTTTTCAAATAGGTGCAGTGGTTACGGAGATTACCCTCCACATACAAAATCCGCTCTCTCTTTATATATTAGTATAGAGTATAGATTATAGAAGTATAGATATACATTGGTATCCCAAAATTAGAATAAGAGATGAAATAAAAATACAAAAATAAAAAAAGGATTTAAAGTAAAGAATGTTTTTTTTTAATTATTTTAAGCACCTAAAATAATATTCAAATTAATATTACGTTAGTTATTAATTAAAGCTAATTTTTTAAAAGAAAGAGGTGTGCTTGAGACCGTAGTTTTATTCAAAAATAAAAAAAGGATTTTAAATAAAGAATGTTTTTTTAATTATTTTAAGCACCTAAAATAGTATTCAAATTAATATTACGTTAGTTATTAATCAAAGTTATTTTTTTAAAAGAAAGAGGTGTGCTTGAGACCGTAGTTTTATTCAAAAATAAAAAAAGGATTTTAAGTAAAGAATGTTTTTTTAAATTATTTTAAGCACCTAAAATAGTATTCAAATTATTAGAAAAAGTAATTTTTTTAAAGAAAGAGATGTGTTTGAGACCGTAGTTTTATTCAAAAATAAAAAAAAGGATTTTAAGAAAAGAATGTTTTTTTAAATTATTTTAAGCACCTAAAATAGTATTCAAATTAATAGAAAGAGGTTAAGAGATGAAATAAAAATAAAAAAATAAAAAAAGGATTTTAAGTAAAGAATTTTTTTTAAAAATATTCAATTTTTTTAAAAATAATATTCTTAAAATAATATTCAAGTTAATATTACGTTAATTTTTAAAGTTAATTTTTTAAAAGTTAATACTTAAAGTTAATTTTTTAAAAGAAAAAAGCGTGCCGGAGAACGGCTAGTTTCGAACCGCTAACGTCAGAACAGAAGCCCACCGCGATAGCACCACGCTAAGGATAGTTGAAGACTTCGGCACAAAAAGCGGTAGAGGACAGTAGCGGTAACAATGGAGATTGTTAGGATTAAGCCCCTAACTTTATTTCTATTGATCAGATATACATAATATATAGCCTATGTCCATCTGGAATAATGTACCTTTCAAACAGTGAAAGAATTTTTCAAATAGGTACAGTGGTTCTGGAGATTACCCTCCACGTACAAAATCACTCTCTCTTTATATATAAGTATAGATTTTAATATATATATATTTATATTTTAACCATATAATATATATATATATTTTAACCAGATATTACAACAATGTCAAATTTAGTATTTTCGGAAAGTTGCAAACTCGGCGCATGCGTAGTGATACGTTCAAAACTGTCTGCACGGTAGAAATGAATACTTCTAATTTGCCAACACACGTGGCTTTCATGTGCTCACATGTATCTTTCATGTGATTTTTCGTAAAGAATTCTATTCGATGATAGTGTTTTAATTTCTGCTTAATATTTACTTTTAAAAGTACTTTTATAACGGTTTGTATTCTATTCGATTTCTTATTTAAACGGTGTGACGTAACATATTGGCCAGCATTTTTTCTGTTTATTTCGCAATGTCTGAATGGTTATATTTGGATGTAAATTTCAAGCTAAGTAACAGAATTTAACATTTTAATTGTGTTTAATTGAATATTTATTTGCTTAAAATTGTTCTTTTGTTCATACCGATTTTTCGTAAAGCATTCTATTACGATGATAGTGTTTTAAATTTCTGTTTATTATTGTATTTTTGCACGTGAGTAATTTGTAGGATTGTTTCTCTGATTTTCTTTAGTTTATATATTTTATTTTTGCTTAATATATTTATACATAGCATATTTATACATGTATATAGCGTAATACATGAATATATAATATATTTATATTAAATTGAAATAGATTGAATTAGATTGTTAAATTTGAATTTATTCTTGTTTATTGAAATAGACTGCAAAATTCTTTTTCATGTGAGTAATTTGTATGATTTTTAATCTGATTTTCTTTAGTTTATATATTTTATTTTTGCGTAGTATATTTATACATAGCATATTTATAGCATATTAGTTAGATTGTATACATAGCATATTAGTTAGATTTTGCAAGCCGGATTGAAAAATCAGCGGTAAGCATGTTTTTTCCAAGAAGAAAGAATTTTTATTATAAACTCGGATTATAACATCTTCGATTATTACAACATTTTTAATCATAACATCGGATTGAAAAACAGCTAATATTCTGTAAAAATTTCTAATATTTTAACAAGGTTATGAACCTTTTTTTTATTGGAACTGTTCAATTATTTACCGTCAAGTTTTGATGGGTACTATCTAGTGATATATATAATGATATATGTCTATTGATATATTAAAGGCACAGGAGTTCCCTCATCTGAGCTTCTAAATATGAAAAATTACCTGTTGTGCGCATTCAGCGTCACTAGACTAAGGAACCTCAGTAGAAAGTATTATGGCTGAAGAAAGAGAGCGGTCGATGTACAACATTTGCAGACTGAACTGAATGCGAGATCATTTAAGAGTTGATATGATCGATCCTAATGTAAAATTTCTGAGACAGGTGCATCCAGTAAAAATTTTCGATCATCCTGACGTCAGACCAATGCTGTGTTTATAAAAGTGCTATCGACTTTTCTAATGAGTTACCCGAAGATTATGCATATTTTCTAATGCCTTTCAATCGATTCAATGATAAGTCTAGTTCTAGCCTACAGATTATTTCAACGGATTCTAATGACTTAATACGGCTTAATAACGAATAAACAACAGTAGAAGATAATGACTTACAGTTGTCTTTAAACGCCCGGTTCAGGAAGCAGCCATAGATATCTTCAGGATCACACAGTCGCAAGCTGGTGTTACCTGCAAAAGATGTTTGAAACTCAGACACACCCAGTTATATCTAAACTGATGCATTTCTCAAAATATTTTAAAACTATTGCACCATCTGCGAAAAGAGGCAAAATATTTGCTTTTCCTGGCGTTTAGCTTGAGATACATTATTGCGGTACATATTTCATAGTGTCTGTTCTACCGTTACGGCATACTGACAACGACTACTGATAAGGAATATCAAAATTAGGGGCTCCTTATGAAACACGGACCTGGTAGGTACCTTAAAGGTTCAGAACTGAGGAGCCAAGACATAGGCTGATTTGTGACTGGAAGAACTGCTAGCAGCAGACTACATGGATTGGACTACCGCATGTTCTAGAATAAGGGAAATCTTATGTTAACAGAAATTCACAAGAAGAAGCGATTTACACGGTTAAAGAATAATCTCTCACGGACGGTAGCACAAAGGAAAATGTAGTTAAAGTCTAAATACTTTCCTTCTAGTAAAATATCGGGAGGTGAGTTTTCTGCCACTGAATGAAAGGATTCGCCTAAAATTATGTGACAAATGAAGTCTGGTTACTAGACCGTGTATACAGGTTGGAGTAATTTGGGCATTTTACTTTGGTGATCGGGTTTCCGACGATGTTAATCAATTCACAATAATAATTAAATGGTTTTTCTACAGCTTGCCTACGGGAGATAATCCCGTAATCAATCTTCAGCTATAGAGAGAAGTCTTTTGGAGTAAGAGCTCCCCAAGCTCCATAATTTACGCTTTACTCTTCTTGTCTTCTCCGAATTCCAGTTCAATGTTAGATTAGGTCTTGAATTCACTGAATATCGACCAAGCTATCTTTTATTTACGGTTGTCCACAAGAAAGAGATGAATTCAGTAACGAAAATACCGTGTGAAAGATTGTTTGAAAACGATTCTTCATTAAAGATAAACAAGCTACAACAACTTTGATGTTCCAGCATCATATTGATATCTTGGCAAGTTGCAGACGTGTGTGCAATAGAAGGGTGCATGAAAAAATAACTTTGCGCAAGAGTTGCGTGTGCGTCATTTTATTTCCAGTGTTTGGTGAAGACTAAAAGCTTCTGGCCTTTATAATGAGATGCGCGAGAGTAAGCGTATCGATTTTTGTTATAACCACTGCTCTAGTGTGTTGTGCTTCTTTCGCACGAATCAACTTTATATACATCTTTTTAACAATTATATCATCTCATAAGCTGAAAATGGAATTATTAGCCAGTAGCGAGTAGGTTGTAAGCTGCGTGAGAGCTAAGTACGTCATTCATAAGCCAACACGTAAACCTGGGGAGGATCCTAAACTATGAAACGTATTCGGTATCTTTATAAGTTCGATGCATTAAGAATACTGGTCTCGAGGTGGACTTCTGGTAACGTGCTGGCTTTCGGTGCTCAGGGTGCTCGGATCAAATACCGGAACGCACCATAATTTAACTCCGTGTCTAGGCCGGATATGGGCAAGTTAAACCCGTAGACCGGAAAGTCCTCCTATGAAGGTCAGTGAGGGTGGGAGAGGATAAGATCCCCAAGATGTCGTTCCTGGGGTGCTCGATCAAAATTGAGGTGGCAACTAGCTAAGATGGACTCAGACCCTTGTGGTGCTAATTAAAACCGGAGCCGCACACTTCAGCCCGAAGCCTGTATGGACCTAGTCTGGAACTTCCAACCAGGGGGCATAAGAAACAACAACAACAACAATACTACTAGATTGCCCGCGTCAGACGTAAACAAGGGAAGTTTACGTTGAAGCATCGAAAAATGCGGTTTATTAAATGGCCCGCCTGATGGTCTGACTTAGTTAGTGTGAATGTATGCGCGTGTGTGTGTGTGTGTGAGAGAGAGAGAGAGATCTTTACTCGCAGGATAAATATCGGTTTTGGAATACCTGTTCTTTGTTAAAATAGTCACACACTCTAGAAAATCATTACTGAAAAGATAAAGTTATGACTATCATTAAAATTTTTGGCACAATTACTATTTTTACCTGTTTATCTATATATCAAACCCGGAGTCAGTAATTGAATACACCAAAAACAGCACACCAGTAATGCCTTACTTATAAGCATAATGTATACGTAAGCTGTAGTAGAAAACGAATTACCGAGCTTTTAGTATGTCCAATTACTATGTTAATTGGTGACCCTTGAATTGTGGTTGGTATCAAATTTCATTATTGCCATCAGTCGGCTCAAAGACGAATGTTTCATTTAGTGAAAAATATTTTTTGTTTCCTTTTATGAAACGATACTCGGTAATAAAGATCTATAATTCTCAAGCCAAGAAAATCTTTGGGAGTAATTTAAAAGATTGCAAATCGACCGAAACTGGTATTACCAATGGAATTCTTTAAACAAAAAGAATTTATTTCTCATGATATTGAGAAATAACGAATTCAAATTCATAAATCATGAATGATACGATTAGATTTAAATATTTAGTAAAGCCATCTCAAACTAAACCTTCAATTTCAGTTTGATATCGAAATCATCTTGGGTTATTCATAACCTATGAATAATGAGTGACGCAACGAGGATGTATTACATTCTGATATTTTCTAAGTTCGTTTCTCCTGCTGCGTAAAGTTAATTCAATGTTTAGGTAAAAACGTGTAAAAATCAAAGTTTTTAAATTAAGATAACCCACCAGTCTAGCTTTATTTCCCTTTCAAAACCATTTTTCCATCCTGCTTCCAATTAGGCTAAAAATTGAGTTCATTTCTTCTAAGTATTGTAACCGAAAAATCGGCTTCTCGACTGATAGCAGGCGGTGCCCCACTGATTTTAACATTACAATTCACGTTACCATAACGATGATGGGTTTGCGAACACAGTTAACTGTTATGAATCGTTATACACAAACATTTCCAGATCTTAAATTTTCTACTGATTAAAAAATTATCTATGCGAAAAAGTTCACAGCAACTTTGTTTAAAAGTCTGAAATAAATGCATGTGTACCTTAAATTGGAGTGATCAGCGTCTATGCCACCACCAAGGGTAATTAAAATTGTTATTTATGAATGGTTTATCGCATGTAACAAAACAAAACATTTTAAAAACAAAGACATAGCTAGAGGTAATTTCATTCCACCTTTCCTTATAACCATAATTATCTGTAACGTAGACATCAGACTGCATGTTTGCAAGTGTGTCACGAAAGGGTCAATGTAAACATCCCCGTCCGCTTTTGACAATATAAATGCCTCCGTTTCCACGTTCACTTCAATTTTTTTTACCGGAATTCGCAAATTATTCCTTCCAAAAACACCATTTAGCATTTTAATTGAAAATAACAAATGAGCTCTTTTTTTTGTTTGTTTGTTGCTTTTATAAGGATGAAAACACACGGTTTTAAAAAATGCGTTTCGGACTGCTTGCAAATCGATTCGACTTCGGATATATGTACGACACAGCGCGCCATTAGCGAGCGATTATCATGAATTTGTAAACAAAGTATGTTTAAAAGAACGTATTGGGGGAGGGGTGGAGAGGTGTATGTCGCTTTTAAATTTACCATTGCTGTCTGCAATCGTTGTCGCGAAAAACATAATTGGTTTTCCGTCTACTGGGATCGATTTGGCTTTTCGATTGCAGTATTGGATATAATACGCTTATGTAGCACTATTTGGATAAGAAATTGCTTATGGAATACACGAGGCACGTTGAGTAGCGTGCAAGCTTCATCGCTTCACAAATATGTCAAATTTCAGCCTGTTAAAAATCGGAGTGATGTCCAGGAGCCAAATATCCCTTTGATTCGTAGATTGGGGGTCTCGTGCGGTAAGGAGGAAGAGCTGAGCCGGGCAAAGCAATTTTACACCCGAGGCAAACAAAACAGAGGTTAAAGGGTTTCTTGATACTTAATTCGTTAGTTACTTGCTTTTAGTACTCAGAAGAAGGGCTGATAAACACAAGTCCTTGATTTCATAAACAACTAAAACGCCGAAATAACATTCTCTCATTTTTTTTTAGGAGTGATGTAACTTACTTCTCGCCGCTATTCCATTATACAATTTCCATTACTAAAAAACGGCATTTCGTGAGCCATGCAATTTTTAATCCCCTCCACGAAAATGTTTTGAAGAGAAAAATAAGGTTTTTTTCCCCTAAATTTTGTTGTTCAATAGTTTATTTTCCTGAGCCTGTTATTGTTTATATACGTTGTTTATAACATTTCCTGAATGTCCCCTACATTTTTCTCATTAGTGCCAAAATTATTTTAATTTTCTGAATAATGATAATAAAAGGACTTCTTTTGAATAGAATCCACTCATTGTTATAAAAAAATATTCTTGGTAACCCTCTCCTTAAAAGATGGCTATAAAAAGACGGGAACACGCCAGTAGCAAAATCGGACAAGTAAATAAGGCAACCTTTAATCTACTGCTATATTTCGGACAACCCATAGGAAGAGTGCTTTAGAAGGTATGTGTCACCAAGCACTGGAACTAGACTGAGTTTTATCTAGCTTGTCTGTTATATATATATATATATATATATATATTAGGGTGGAGCGAAAAATAATTTATTTTTTTCCTTTTCTGTATCATCAATGGCATCAATTGATCCATAGCCCAAGATGCAAAAGCGCAAAATATCAACCTGTTTTGAAAATATTTTCAGGTGGCACACTGGAATTGAAGTTTTGCATAGTATAAAAAAGGCGACATTTAAAAACGTGGTAATAAAACTCAAATGTATTTTTATTTGTTACGCAAATTAAACATATTATATTAAAATACATTTAAGCAATAGAACTCTTTTTAATAATGTTTAAGGGTCTGTTCACATAGGAGTCCGTTGCGTTGCGTTGCGTTAAGGAAAAGACGACGTTGAGACGAAAATAAACCAATCATAGGCCTCCAAACGATTTGGGATGAAATTTTTAACGCCTATGATTGGTATATTTTCGTCTCTACGTCATCTTTCCCTTAACGCTACGCAACGAACTCCTATGTGAACAGGCCCTTTGTGTGATTTTCAGAAGTTTTTTTGGACTTTGTTTTTCGTGAAAATATTGAGATTTTGTCTAAAAAAGTGGTAAGTCTTGCCTAGCTTTTCTCTTGGTTCTTATATGACCGTCTCTTGCCTCTGAACCACAAACAGATAATGCAGCCTCGGTTACTAGCTTTACACACCGTTCTACTGCCTGTGTGTGACAAGGGAACTTCTCAAAATACAGGAAATTGTCTCTTGAAGAAATCAGTCTTTATTTCTGTATCACCGTATTTCATCGTCATTGGTGGTTCAGTAACATTTTCTTTCCACCTATTTATCAAATCGTAATAATGTGATGCCCCGGTCTGAAGTTCAGGAAGCTGAAACTCGAGTTTCTGCTTTGGTATGTTCTCTTGTTTTTAATATTCTTCGAAGAGCTAGTTCTCTTATATGTAACTCCCCATATTGTAACATAGCTTGCAACAAATTTTCTACGTCTGCAAAAAATGAATTTCGTTGAATAGTTTTAATACAATGCTCTTCAGCTCGTTTTGCATATACGAAAATCTTCTAACCATATTAAATACGCAGATAGGCCCATATTTACAAGAAGGTTTAGTCTTGATGTCAAAACTGGTTGGTGCGTACACTTTCATAATAAAATTGGCAAGTTCCTTCAGGTTGACAGATGGTTTCGTTGTTCCGACAAGTAAACGAAAAATCCCGTTTGCACAAGTCAGCCATCGAAAATGTTCTAGCTTTCCTGGATCTCTGTTAGCTAAGCTAGGCGTGATTGTGCCACAAGAAGTAGCTGAGCATTTCATATAAATATTTTTGATTGGTGCTTAATAATTCAGCATTAACATCCGACAATTCTTAACCTACAGCTTCAAAGGTCACCACTTTATATTCTAGGCACTTTTCAATCCTTTTACCACTGTTTCCTGAAAAACTATTTGGACCTGTCGTGGTACCATCGAGCAGCCCCGGATCTTGAAATTTTTCGAGGCGGGGCAAATACCTAAAACCAGGGCCCGACTTTGACCCAATGGGGCCCTGGGCAAAGCAGACTTTGGGGGCCTCTCCAAGGACAGATCCACAGGGGGGCACATGCCTGCCCCCCCACAGGACCAGATTTCCACATGAATATGTGGGACACTCACCCATGTCCTCCATAGATTGGGACTTTATATTCAAAAAAATTTTCTACCAAGTCAAAAATTTGAAGAAAAAAAATAATAAGTGTTAATTTATTAATTTACTTTTTAATGTTAATAAATAAATTAATGAAATTTTCTCCTGAAATTAAAAATAGATCACAGTCTGAAGTTATTACCCCCCCCCCCCACAAAAAAAAGAATAAATAAATAAAATAAACGTTTACAGATGTAACTATGCTTTCACTATAGTGGGTGCACTGTACCCCCACCCAGGATTTTTTTCTGTATCTGCCACTGCCCCCATTTACTGTAGTAACCAAAAACCAAATTTTCAAAAATATGTACAACTTAATACTTAATTAGTGGCCCCATAATTTTGGGGGCCCTGGGCAAGTGCCCCTCTTGCCCATGCGGAAATCTGGGCCTGCCTAAAACTGCCGCCCCGCCCCGCCAATCCTTTAACCTAATGTTTCTCTATTAAGCCTTATTTTTTTTAAATATACATGGACATCTATGACCTCTATTTTAATTAGACAAGATATAGTTTAAAGCAAAACTTGAGATTATAGCATATTTGAATTACAATTTTACTCTTCGAGCCTTTTGTCCAGCAAGCAAATATATGGCCTTGTCATAATTAATCTGATGTGCGGTCCGATTTTCGATTGCTAGGATAGCGAGACTCGATAAACGTTTCTGGCTCATCGAGGATCGAAGATAGTTTTTTATAAATTTAAGTTTGCTAAAACTTTGTTCACAGCTTGCGGATGTAGTCGGAAGCGTAGAGTAAATCCGTAGAGCAATACTAATATTGGGAAAAGCATGCGTATTGATTTGTTGCAAGAGATAAAAAGTGCTAGCCTTTTTTGTATCAGCAAATAAAAGTGGAGCTTGATCTTTAAAAACGGAGAGTTCCTGACAGAATTCAACTATGTTCAAGTCTCGCTCGTATTTTCGTGCGAGATCTGCTCCATACTTCTGAAGTTCTGCAGTCGACATATTGAAGATTTCAATTCCATTGAGAAAGGCAAAACGTAGATTTAGGGTGGTAGCACTATCGACCCTCCTTCTAATTTCTGTTTTTTGCGCTTCGGAATTCATTTATTTGGCACTCAACGCTAACTTTTTCGGCTACTTCTTTAGCCTCTTCTATTGAATTTTCTCTCATTTTTTGCGAAGTTTTGGTCGTCCATTAAAGCGATGGAACGCGCGAGGATTATATCTTCCTTTTGTATTTCAATGTTTACTCGATTAATTTCTCAGAGAATATTAGCCCAAATCGTCAAATTGAGGATAAATTCAAAATTCTTTACAGCCTGTAACAGATGATCTGCCTCGTATTTTGCTTCCGCAGTATGAGAAATTACTTTAACTTCTTTCAAGGATTTCACTACTTCCGGCAAATTATTTAAAAGGGCTTTCACAGCAACATGTTTTGCCGACCATCTTGTCTGACTGCTTCCTTTTAAATTGGTTTTGGCACATTTTTTCATAATATCCCATCGAGTAGTGGAACCGACAAAACAGCGATATACTTTTTGAATGACTTCAAATAGGTTTATTGTCTCTGGGCACGATGAGGCTGAGTGGACACCGACAAGATTCAAGGAGTAAACCAAACATGGCACGAACGCCGACAGCTTATTTCTTTCTACAATCCGGGCTTGCACTTCTTCATAGGTACCGGCCATATTAGACCCGTTATCGTAAGATTGGCCACGACATTGCCCAATATCTAAACCATCAAGTGTCAATTTTACCAGAATCCGTTGACAAATATATTCTCCTGTCTTTCCAGTAATTTCTATGAAATAAATAAAACTTTCTTTTATTTCACACACATCAGATTTTTTTACGTGTCGAATTACCTGGCTCATTTGTTCTGTATGCGACACATCTGGAGTGCAGTCGAACATTATTATGTAGTATTTGGCTTCTTTGATGTAGTTTAAAATGCCATTCCGAACTGTTTTCGCCATTATGTCGATAATTTCATTTTGTATTGTCTTTGATAAATATGATACCTGTCCTTTTTTTAGGTGTTCTAATTGGAACTTAAGAGTTAAATTATATTTGGCGAGTAGGGAAATTAAATTCAAGAAGTTTCCTTGACTAGGATGAGGGCGATCTATGATGATGTCGCTAGGGGTTTCGTGGGACTCACGAAAAGAAAGACAGTTTGTTGATAGATACAGTACAGCATCCATAACAATATGCAGGATCTGTCTCCACTTTTCTTTCTCTGTGTGAATTAATCGCTCAATGTCTTTATCAATACCATGGCATGATTTAATTTGTTGTACTCGAGTTTTCCACTTAATTATACACTCTCTGTGCATTTGAGATGCTTCGTGCTCGGCAGGGCCCGATTTAGAAAATTCTGGACTATAGGCACAACTCGGGATGGGGGCCCCCTAACACTGATGTGATGTGGGCATAACATTTCCAAAATTGACACAAAAAAAATCATGAATCATTGTGAAAGTACCATTTTACCAAGAATTGGCTATTTGAAGCGTAGAAGCCTAGAACATTATCAAATAACAAAAAGCAATACAACATATTAACTTCATCATTGAAACACCGATACAATGCAACCAGAAAAACTTATTAATCCCTTATATACACTATAACATACATATGATGAACCAGTCAATCGAATTTGAAAGGATATATAAAAAAAATTGCTATTAAAAAAGGTAAAATAAAAAAAAATAACTAGGAATTTTTTCTTCCTTTTCTTTTAAAATAAAAATTTGGGGGGGGGGGACCCTAGGCTCGGCCTACCAGGCCTAATGACAAATCAGAGCCTGGTGCTCGGCTAATCTTTCTGAAGCTTTTTCCAATTAATGAATCCTGTAGTACACAGCGCAGATATAGCGGCAGGGGCAGGTTTCTGGTAAATCTTGCAAGGCGTATAAAAAATTGTATTTTTAGTCTTAGAATATATAAGCCAAGATTTTTTAACCTGTTCGTTGCCAACGTTCAGGAATTTGCCAACGTTCTATACCACATAAAAGATGTCAAATGCCTGCCATCTCGTTCGGTTGACCTAAACTCTACGTTTTCTGGGTGATTTTCTGCTAATAACACAGCTTGACTGCTAAAGAAAGATCGTTGTTGATCGGTCATTTTTTCCATGTCTGGCCAACTGCCTGGGTCCGTCAACTCAACTTCAACTTTTTTCTGCTCATCCGACACCGGATGAGCCGATTCAGATTCTTTGTATCCTGGCTCTATTTTCTCGAACTGCTCGTAGGAGATCGATGAAGAATATTGCACTCTCGAGTCAGCACTCGTAGACTGTTTGGAGATGGTAGATGAAAAATCTTTGTCCGTTTGGTCGTGCAAACTGCAAGAAATATCCTCTATTTGAACATCATCTTCAGAAGTTGCGACAGAGACTGACCGTGAACCTCCTCCGCCAAGCCACTTTTTCATCTTATCCGCAATATGCTTTCCCTGTTCGGCCCTATCTTTGGCTTTTTTCCTATATCCCGCTCCTAATAGTTTTTTTTCTTGGCGCGCTCACAATTTCAACCTATGAAATATAAAGTTCATAAAAAATTTACCTTAAGAAAAGCATTTTAGGGCAAAAAAACGCCATATGCAACCTGCTTTTGATAAAGATTATTAAAAAACTCAAGTGCAGTGAAAGTAAGCCCCACACGCCATACGGCCCCACGGCAATTGCTGTATGTAATAAAAGCCATTCAAATTTTCTGAATGCTTGAATCAAAAGGGCAAGCATAAATAAATTTTACTCTGCCATTACCTCTAATAAACAAAACCCAAATATAATTTGTTTTTGTAATACTCATCTCATAACATGAAATCATGAGTAAATAACTACCTACTGAAAATTAAAAACACTTAAATAATTTTTATCGAGAATTTTACCGAGTAATATGTCCACTCGGTTCATTACTCACCAGAACTCAAAGCTACGTTTTTTCACCAAAGTCCTGTTTTGTAAAAATATGCTGTGGTTGCATTCTTCTGTCTATCTTTTTCAAGTACATATTTGTATAAAGACTAATAAAATAAGACACGCGAAGTCTATATACGACACTGAAATTGAATGGGGTTTTCCTTTCTTTATAATATAGATACGGAAACGGGAAATGCTCAAGATACGATAAAATACTATATACCTACCTAGAGGCGAGCGATGAGCTGTGAGTGATGTGATGCTGCGGCACTATTGCTACGTTAGGTTGTTCGACAAAAACTAAGCAGTAAACACTAAATAATTGTTTCTAAACCATTATTTAGTGAAACCATTACCATTACCATTAACCATTATTTAACTAAAAGACCCAGTCTTGCAGACCGACGACAGAGTTTCCAAATATAGCCTTACTCTTTTCGCACGTACGCTAACCACTCTCAAATGTGTCTGTGCGGCGTTCGCAGACTGCGCGCTTTTTCCTTTCCCGCCCGCTACTCGTTCACATCGTTTGCTGACCTGTGCTAACGCAAATCACGTAGTGATTTCCTCAGTGCGCCGCAGAGAAAGATTATTGTAAGTTCTGGGCGTCTCATTCATCGCAAAGTCGCGGTAACTCTGGGTGGTGTATTCGAGTGCTACACTTGAATTTGCAGCCCCTGAAGTTGGCGCCCGGGGCACTGGCCCCGGCTTTCGCCCCCCCCCCTAGATCCGGGGCTGCCATCGAGGCTAGTGAGTAGAAAACGGAGTGGTAATTCATTAGCATGTAGTAGGCACACAAACCACTGTAACGGTCAATATATTTTTCCAATAGTATAACAACACCGTTTTTCTGTTCTGTATTTACAGCAGTACCGTCACATCCAATTGCTACCAACGATGTATGAAATTCGAAACTTTTTTCCTAGAAATTCAACTATACGTTTTTGAATCGCAATTGCCTTACCCGAATCAAGTGAAAGATGTCCTATGTAATTAGAATCTGGCTCAGAAATTAAAAAAAATATGTTCTTCAGTCTTCCGATGTGATCTTTTTTCTGTCTTAGCCAGGATGAAAGTTTCATCTTTACGGCCGTCAAAATAAATCGAGGATATAGTAGGTTGTTGGCAACTTAATCGTTACAATTTTTGGCGTACTTTTCGACGCTCGCTACGTAAGTTATGTCCATCTATTACTTTTGATGAATTGTCACTACTGATATTTAAATCTTGCATTGCAGGATTTACTATGATTACTGCTGAGCAATCAGAAATCCCAGTTCGATCACAAACTATTGCTAGATTTTGTAGCTTCATTTGGATCGTTTCTTCTTGCTGCTTTTTTGGTCGCTGGCAGGGTTTTGAAATGGAAAATTCCTCTGGGTTAGTTTCAGTAGATCTGTCAGAAGAGCATTCTAAGACTGGGGAAAACTGTGGTGAGTTGATAGAACTAATATCGTCTCCGATGTGTGGTAAGTTGGCTCCAGTCCAGCAGTGCAGCATCCGTCTAACACTAAAATTGGCTTAAAGTGTAAACCTTAATGCAAGTAATCTAGTCAGAACTGTTGGTAAATTCTTCTTAAAAATGCAGTATAGAACAGTACACAAACCTACAAAAAAATTTGAGACAAAAATTTTAAAATGACTCAATTGAGGTTAGAATGAAGTACTAAAATTGAGCACCCTACCCCTCATAGAAATTCTGAAACGTTTAACTAGGACACCCTGTATATATATATATATATATATATATATATATATATATATGAAATAAATTTCAAACCTTCCCGTTATCATTAAAAACGTTAATCCAAAATTCTTACATCCTATTGCAATAAAGCATTACCCCTCAAATCCAACCAAAGTAATCTAGTAGTTTTTCCCCTAACGCCACGTGCGGCCAAAACTTATGTAACGAAGAAACTTCTACGACGTTCGAAACATCACCCCATATGACGCGACATAATCACGTGTCCGTATCTAACCAATTAGAAGTTTAATAGACCCGTACTCGGGCGAGAGATTTTCGCGCCTCCGTAACTTTGTGTGCCTGCTCTCAACCAGAAAAGATGTAAGATTTTCGTGCTGCCAATTTGCGGGCGGGGCCCCGTCCACCGCCAGGCCTTTGTGTGTTTGCCACGGAACTGTTAGGACGTCAAATTTGGGACGCGCTGCGTTCCTTTGTTTCTTGTTTTATCCTGTGCTGTTCAGGCAGCATCATGCCTGATTGTAATTATGAGAATCTTGTGGTGAGCAGAAATGTACTAAATATGATCTGTAACTCCGTCTAGAAGAACTGTTCTACAAATAAAACGACTTATTGCATGAACCGTTTGGACTAGTGATTCGCCATTTGCCTGTTTTCTTCTTTGGTACGACTACAACGATGATATGGGATGTTAAGAGTTCACCGGCCTGTTTTCCATCGTGATTCCATGAATATCATCACACACACACACACACACACACACACACACACACATATATATATATATATACTCTGTTATATACGTATGAAACTCTGAAACATTTAAATCCTTTTTAAAAACAAAATATTACATTTATGTTTATCAGTCCACATTACATGGTGGTTAGTGATGTTAGCTTCGGTAGTGCACACTCTGGTGTAATCCTGGCTGAGGCTTGCACGTTCCTGAGTTCTTCCCTCATAGGGGAAACAATGATTCACTTATAATGTGCCCGATAATAAATTAGTTAACAAAATTGCGGTGTATATGGTTTGTTGTCCTCAGGACAAGTGCATGACATAATGGGAAAAAATTAGTATATTTACAATTTTCTCATAATTCTATTTCCAGAATTCTTCCCCTCTCCCCCCACGTGCCATATAGTAATGGGTAATGAAAGTGAGCAAACCTAAAAATTTTACATTGCTTATGTCCGTCTATCCAGTTTTGTAGCTCTCCTTGGATATAATTTTCTAAGCAGAAACAGCATATGTTTCACAAAGCTGAAAATGGGAGAAAAAAAAAACTATAAAAAAATTAAAACAGTCCTGTCGGAGCGGGGCTTTTTTGACGTAGAATAAGTCTTTAGTTTCAGTCTAATGGGGAGGTCTATACAAAAAGTCAATTAAGGACCGTCCGGCAGTCAATGTTCTGAGGAGGGCCCTAACTGAATTCAGTTCAAACCCCCCCCCCCCCAAAAAAAAAAAAAAAAAAAAAAAAAAAAAGAAGTTAGAAGCATGCTACGCCTATGCATGAAAGGGAAGATTTTCATGGCTTGTTACAGACGTCCAATCATTCACGCAGCAGAAAAAAAATCCTCAACAAGCCTACTGAAAACGATTGCAAGAATGAAGAAACCTTCGCGATTCAAAGGAAATCAGAATCACCTCTACAGAACGTAAGAGGGCTTACAGGGAACGGAAGAAGCGCTTTTTGAGCCGCGATCAAGAACTTCACGGGACACGGTATGTGAACCATTACACGTACATTAGCGCCCTTTACACGTACGTTCGTTCCAGCGTAAAACCACGATTCCGCGCAATTGAATGCACGTGTGAAGGTGTCGGAGAGGAAGGGAAAGCTGCTTTGGAGCGTACAGGAAAACTGGCAGACGCAATCACGCGGGCTTGCGTTTTCTCCTCATGTCAGTCAGCCCCGTGCGTAAAGGTCCTTTCTTGAGTTGATTTAAATCTGAAAGCTTGTTTGTTTATATTCGGATGTGCGACATGCAAGACCCGATTTAGAAAATTCTTGACTATAGGCACAACTCGGGATTGGGGGCCCTTAACACTGATGTGAGCGTAAAATTTCCAAAACTGACGCACAAAAAAAAATAACTATGAATCATTGTGAAAGTACCATTTTACCAAGAATTGGCTATTTGAAGCGTAGAAGCCTAAAACATTATCAATTAACAAAAAGCAATACAACATATTAACTTCATCATTGAAACACCGATACAATGCAACCAGAAAAACTTATTAATCCCTTATATACACTATCACAAGGCTGGCCAACATTTTTTAGTTGGCGATCGATTTTTCTATAATTTTTTATTCGGCGATCGACTAGTTCTTATTTTTTAAATGGAAAATGAGTCGCTTATCACTAACATAGTCCATATATTTATGAAATTATGGCTCGTGATCGACTAAAATCATGTCGAAGATCGACCGGTTGGCCACCCCTGCACTATAATATACATATGATGAACTATACATATAACTATACATATGATGAACCAATCAATCAAATTTGAAAAGATAGATAAAAAAATTGCTATTAAAAAAGGTAAAATAAAAAAAGTATTTGAATTGGGAATTTTCTCTTTTTTTTTCTTTTAAAATAAAATTTTTTTTGGGGCCCCCCAACATTCGGGGATCCCTAGGCCCGGACCTACCGGGCCTAATGGAAAATCGGGGGCCTGGCGACATGGCAGATATACGAACATGGAGTAAAGACATGATAGTAGATTTGATTTCCTTATACAAAACTTTTCCGTGTCTTTGGAAAATTAAATCTGAAGAATATAAAAACAAGAACTTAAAAGAGGATGCGTACAGCAAATTAGTTGATTTTTGTAAGGAAAGGGGATTTTATGAAGCCGATCGAGACTTCGTAGTAAAAAAATTGAAAGTCTAAGAGGCTCGTTCCGGAAGGAACTAAAGAAAGTCAGTGACAGTCAGCGTAGTGGAAGAGGAGCAGATGACGTCTACACATCTTCCCTGTGGTACTACAATAATTTGCTGTTTACAAAAGACCAGGAACTACCTACTAGTAGTTTTACTAATGATGATGAACCAGAGGATGGAAGCTTAAACATCGACGAAACTGACCAAAGTGCTATTTTGACAACTGAACAAGGCAAACATAGCAGTTATTTTAGCTAGAATATAATTACTTACCTTTAAATAATGCAGTCTTAAGCTTTCGTAAATAGCTCGATCCGTTTCTGGTATTATTTTGAAAGAGATGGTGCTGAAATACTGGTTCTGAATTTCATATCTTCAAATGAGCGTCCTGTAGCAAGGTTTCGAAGGGTAGCCGCTAAACATGCTTCTGGATTAATGCTCTCTCTCTCATAACAGTGTCTTGTTTCAATATTTTATTTTTCACTTTATCCAGCAACATATTAAACGCTTCGTCATCCATGCGCAAATAGTTTTTAAAATCATCTGGATAATTTTTTCGTAATTCTTGAATCAGAGGCATGTGACCTAATCGTCTAAACGTTTTTACCCACACTGATTTTTTTTTCTTCTTTTGGTTTCCAATCAAATCAAGACCGGCGAATGTAATTGCTTGAGCAATGGTTTTTCTTCTTGTAATGTCCATTTCTATAACACAAAATCATTAAAACACCAACGAAACAACTGAATGCTTCAGATAAACTGTGTGTTTTTCACACGCGGTCAATCGCGCGCGAAAGAACGAGTGATCGAAAAATTCGCAACACGAGGAGAAAACGCAAGCACGCGCCATTTCGTCTGCAAGTTTTCCCGCGTGCAATCCCGCTCGCTTGGCACTCGCGAAACAGCGTGCGTGTAAAGGGCGCTAATGTAAATAGATGCACAAGTAGACTAACCAAACATTCCTATTGTAAATATCGAGCAAGGGCATAAATATTCGATCTACGGATTACATAAAGGTATGGAACTTATCAACTACACACTTTCAATCAGCATTCAATGACAACAGCTTCTGTTTCACTTACTGCATTTGTGATCGGTTAAGATTTCAGAAGGACTTGAGAATAGTGCCTTTTGAATGTATTAACATAGTTAACAAAGGAATACATCTTATAACATCAAGTATCCAATATCAATAACTTGTCCTCGATCACTAAAAAATATCAAGATTCATCCTTTATCAAAATGTAGTAGTTTTCGATATCCAAACAAACCTGACTGCTTACCATCACTAGATGCAATAACTGAGAAACTGAACTTCATCCCATCTTTAATTCGGATGTCAAGTAGAGTGGTAAGAAATCATATGTATATTGCTCTGCGTTTATGTTTTAATTTTATCCTGAGACTCTTGAAAGTCACCGAACAGTATATGACATTCAAGCTAAGGATATTTTTTTGGACAATTTTCAAACCAAAACTAGTAATGTCCCAACTTATCAAGAAGATTTGTTAAATGTACGGCGAAATTTTAGCCAATTATTAACAATATTATTATTCTCAGTCAAATTGGTGTTCAGGGAAAATTCTTGGATAGTGAAACAATCCATTATTTATTCAAAGAATGGTAGGCAATAAATCTAATGTTTTAGACGTTAAATTTTAGGGCTTTATGAAGGCAAAGAAAAATTACAGGTCAAAAAGGATATGATGGGGTATGAGACGTTATTGCAAACAGTCTCACTAACAATCTCTTAGCTAAAACGGTTGAGACTGAAAATAATGCATATTATCTACTTAACTTTGGGAAAATAATTAAAATACTCTACAATCAGAGTACCCCTTTAATACTAGTTACTCTGTGAGCTTGAAAACTTGTTCAGCATATTTAGGATACAACTGAAAACTGGACAGCTGTTTTGACGTATCCTTCACAGAAACCTTATCAAAATCAAGTACCTAAAGAGAAGTCGTAAAAACCTTTTCTTTTCGAGTGTAACTTGGCCGTCGGGACATGAGAAAAAATAGAGATTGCCATCTTTAACAACCCAGAATGGTGAGTGGAAACTTCGAAATCTCAAAATGTTTTGATTTAAGTTTGGCATACTTAATCGTATGACATCGGAACACTATTAGGAAATTTGAGGGGAAATTGCTGCAAAGAGAAAGTGGGGCATTGAAGTAATTCAGATTTTGAGATAAACTGCTGATATGTAGAGCAAAATAAATGACGTAGACTAGCTTTAAGCAATAACAGAAAGCTAACTTTGAAAGAACTATTTAGTGAAATGTGAAGTGTATGAAATATAAAAGAAAGGATTGTCCAGGGGAAAAATTGGAAGACAAACGGTATAACTAAAATGATTTAAGTATCTTTACCGATTTCGCGTTACGAAATGATTCATTTTCAATCTGTTTCTTCCACCCCACCAGCTAAAAGTGCTTGAAATGAAAATCAAGGAGTGTATCAATAGCGGAAAAAAAAAGATTTATCTCTCAATTCTTTTAAGACTGCTATCATCAGTATTGAGTAAGTTTGATTGCCCGAATACCTCGATTTTAAGCCCAGAAGTAGAGTATTCCAGAATATATCTGATCTTGTTACATTTGATTTCATTCCCAACGTATAATAAATGGAGCGTGGACTCAAGAAGTGCCGATAAGCTGGTTGGTCGATATGGACATCTTTCACTACACGTGGACTGATTAGAGAGAATAAAAAATCGAATATAAATCTTCATTAAAGTTGATTTCCAGCGGCTACAAACATCCATGCCTACAGTAGCATTTGAACCCACAGACTTTTGTACAGTGCACCAACACACTAGCTATTCAGACATGGCCCTGCTAGAAATGCTGGGAGATAACTATTGAGTGATGAAAGAACTAAGAGATGATATGTAGTATATAGCCTGGAGTATATAGATATTCTGAAAAAATAATCCAAACTGAGACGTACTGTGATTATCCATGACAAGGCGGCACCCACATGCTTTTCGTATCTGTTGGTCGGTGTACAGTTTATCACAGGCCTGTTTGAAGAATCTCTCACCGTCGTCCCACAAGTCCAGGTCGGGAGGCAACGTCGGACAGGCTGTCCACAGGCCATGCCATGGCGTGAACAGCGCTAACCTCGATGTCTGTGAGGGACATGACACAAATTAACGATAATGCCGAAAGGATGCGATGTCAAAAATTGCAAGTTTCTCATACCTTAATCAAACGGGTCTTCACCATGGTGGCGAATCCATTCATCATCGAATATCCGGCCGAGAGTCGAAAAATTACCTCCTTGATCCCTGGGTTTGACACGTATGTCACGTATCCGACATCTACAGGTTTCTCTGGAAAAAATATATATTTAGTAAAAGGAAGACGGTATTAAGGCAACAACTATATTGTGATATAAGGTTTTGGGGAAGAGCAGTTTCAATTACAGCATCTCGTCTCCCTCGATGTATGCTCACCTTACCACTTTGGCTCTAGTATATCATTGTTACAAACAATAAAGAACATATATTTCTCAGATAAGGTAGGCAAAGAGAATAATGTCCGCAGCCGTTCTCACTCACCGTTGTCCGGCACATTCTGCAAGTCGATGACGATGGTGAATTCAGTGTCCCGGATTAATCTCTCAAGCTCATTTACCCTCTGATCTGGCAGCCAGGTGTAGCAGATGCCATGGGGCGTTAATATAGGTTGGAAAATCTTGCAGCAAGGTACTTCGAAGATATAAACGATGCAGTGGACGAACATCTCCTTGCACCTGCAACGGGATAAGTTAGTAAAATCGTTAAAGCATCGACTGCAGACTGCCCTTTTTGTAAAGACCTTGCTATTTTCGTACCACTGTTTTCGAATGATGGATGGTTCCAAGAATTTCGTGTGAGCTCATCTGAGATTGCTGGTCAGATTCTTGGAACACTATTCTAAACCAGTGTGGTCCAATCCGAGGCCCACCAATTCATTTTTGTTGGCCCTTGCCCTTCTTACTGGAAAAATATTTTAATTTAACATTTGGAAAAGAATCGTTCACCCTTCTTAATGCTTTTAAGATGTAATGACTTAAATGTAAGACTTAAATATAACACCGTTACTTAATATTTAAGTAACGGCCATATTGAAGCTTCACTCTTCGACCGTTAAAATCCGTGGCATGCATACTTCGATTTTCACTTTCATTCAGTACAGTTAGTAAGGAACCAGGTGGGAAAGGAAAGTTCCCGAAAAGTCCGCCAGCAATCAGAATTGTCTTTCCACGAATACGTCCGGCACGAGAAGCGGCCCCGTTTCCAGGTGACGCACAGTGGAGTATTTGAAGCAAAAACCTGGCCAAAAGCGTAAAAATTAAAAATTGCTCAACAATTGTAAAAAGTGGATTTTATCATTTCTGACTAACTGGTGCGTGAATCGCATCATTTCCATGATCATAAGTAACATCCAGCAGCTCCTAGCCTCAGTTCAAGAACAGGTTTCTTTGCGAGTGGACGTGTAATTTTGATTACGTTTCAGCTTTGTTGTTAGTTTAAATCTATATTTTTTGTGACGTTAAGAAAAAATGTTTTGAAAATGAATCAGATTTACATGTTAAAAAAAAGTTTTGTTTTAAAATATATAATAATTTACTTAGTTTTATTATTAACATATTAAAAAAATTTGAAAGCTTGAAAAATGTTATTTATGCCCTCACATTCCTATACAAAAGTTTGATTGGCCCTCGGGTAACTAAAGATTGGACCACACTGTTCTAAACAAAAGAAAAATGGCGCTAAAGAGGAACCAAAGAAACAGTGGTCATGGGAAAACCTCTGGTGAATAAAAACAAGCGTTGACACTTACCTGACAAATGTTCGGGAAGCGGTTCCAAATCGGTAAAGAACCTTACCGAGTCATATGATTCTATGCCGCCAGAGACGCGGACGTAGGCGTCGTCGGTTAGTTCAATTCTATTGTACTCCTGATCGCAACTGCGATGCCGCAACGACACCAGATCGCTCGTGCTCGTATGCACCGAGCCTTAAGCGTCAGGACGGCAGTGGTCGACCTAGGACCACAACAGAACGGGAAGACAGAGCGATTGTCAGATCAGCTGTCACAGCAACGAACGGATTCGTTGTTATCCATGCGACGTGTAACTCGCACACAAGTGTCCAACATGGCAATTGACAGACGACTGAGAGAGCGGAATCTACGCTCGTGCCGACCGTTATACTGCTTACCCTTCACGCCTGTACACCGTCTAGTCTGATTAGTGGTGCTTAACTCTATCAACTTTGTTCTGCGCTGACTGGGGATGTATAGTCTTTAGTGACAATTCTCGTTTCCAACTGTGTCCTGACGACCACCGAAGACGTGTCTGGAGACGTACAGAGCAGCATGGGGGTTCTGCCCTTACTATCGCACGCCACACAGACCCACAACATGGTCTAAGGTGACAGTTCCTTTGATAGCCGGACCAATTTGGTAGTGATTAGTGACACACTCATAGCATAGAGGTACGTAGACGGTATTTTGCGACCTTGTTGTTTGCGTTTTGTTGCCTTTCCTCTTGCGCCACTCTACACTTACTTTCCAACAAGATAATTACCAGCCACATACAGCACTGTTCCTATGAATTGTCTTCAAACTTGCCGAACATTTCCTTGGCCAGATAGGCCGCCAAATCTCTCCCCCATAAAGCACATTTGGGGCGTGATGGGAAGACGATTGCAACTATCCCGAAATGTTACCGATTTAGCCGGACAGTTCGAGACAATTTGGCAAGAAATCCCACAGGATACCATTCGAGAACTTTTTCAGTCTATGCCACGCCGAGTGACAGCTTGCATCCAGGCTAGAAATGGACCAACGCGGTATTAACTTCCCCACTTTGTACCGATCAAACACTGGAAAACTCTGGAATAAATCATTCAATTGTTCTGAAATGTTAATCGTTTATTTTTCTGTGCGTGTTCTTTACACCCACCAATTTTTGTCACAATCGGACAACTCCTCGATGCGTCGAGTTTTTTTGGTTATAGAGTATATATATATATATATATGTGTGTGTGTTTAAGTGGGCTATGTCCTAAAATAATTAAATTTCATAACACAAAAAGTATAGTATTTTTTTGTGTCCAACTGCGACTTTATTCCCTTTTTTTCTACAGACATAGGATGCGATTATACCTATACATCAGATCAAATGCTTCCGTCCGTGTTGGAAAGGAGAAAGTAGTCAGATACATACCTGCCACACATGCCAAAGCACTTTGGCACGCTAGTAAAACTAAAAGAAAACAAAGTTCAGTCATGAAAACGTCATTATTTATTGTCCGTAAGATCTATGATCACGCATCTAACCTTTTTTCCCTCTCTCAGAGTGTCACATATCCCACGTTATTGGACTGAATGAATGTTCTAGAGCTTTAAAAAGGTCTATTTGAAAACATTTCTGATGGCAAAGGCAGGATAAGTAACCTTACTTGTTGTTAAACTGAAACGAATTCTGAAAGTCAGTAACATATTTCACTCATGTAAACTGTTTTTCAAACACACAGATGCTGCACTGGACAGGGGGAAACTCACTTGATGCTGGAGTTCTCAATGTACTGCGTTAGGTTGAAATCTGGAACGCTTGCCTTTAGGTCGTTGTATTTGTCCCTCAGGCTTCGAAGCCGTTCAGCAAAGGCGAGCATCCTCGGTCTTTGAAAACCTCTCATCTTCTTGATCAACACGGATTCCAGCAGCATGGTCCTCTCTTCGGGATCCAAGGTCGAAAATGGGTAACCAAGGCCTATGTAAGCGTACTCCAGCACCTCCTGCTCACTATCATTGGTACCTGCAGGAAAAGAAAAGAAACAAGTTTAAAAGCGTACATATTAAGGCCTGTTAAAGTTACAAGTTCACAAGTTTCCTCTTCATGGCTCATGTTGGACATAGCTTCTCTTTGTGTGCTTCTGTAATTAGCAAAAAATTACTCGATTTATTAGCCCGATTGAAACCCGATTTATCAAAAGATCATACAAATTCTCATACAGTCGGTACAAATATAGATTTCTAAGAGCTCCAGTCTGCTACCTAATTTAATTATCCATGTTGCTTCATGGTTAGCAGTTAATGGGACAAAGACATACTTACCCCATCGATATTTAGTTAAAACGACCCCAGCGCACTTTTGGAATGAGCTAATAGAAATGTAGTCAAGTAACTTAGACCAAAAAAATAACATTTACCCCAAGAAGGATATGAAAAATGTTGTTGTTTCTTATGTGCCTGGGATTCACACTACAAAACCCCAGTTCGAAGAAAAGATATGAAGGTAAACAGAACTACTCACACACACACACACAGAATTGCGACGGCTTCTTGGGTTAAAATGTTACAGTCGGGCTTGAGCAACACCAGTGCAGTCAAACAATTCAATTGATGGGAATAATTCGTTTATTGATTTATGCACATTATGGTTATTGGTTGACACATTAAATGAAATACAAAAGACTGAAAGTTATTTACATATTTACAAAGAAAGGAGATAATGGATAGTGTCGGTTCAATCCATATCCAATCTGTAAGTGACTCCTAACCAAGCTACACACCAGAACAAAGGAAAATTATTTCCGTTTACCCTCGTGATCAACTGTGGTACAATATGCCCAGCAACAGCTAGGCGCCACACAAAACGGAATTATTTAAAAGGACAGACAATTAATGGAATAGAACTGATAATTGGTGAGGCGTTATCACACACATATATATATTGTTGTTGTTGTTTCTTATGCCCCCTGTCTGGAAGTTCCAGACCAGGTCCTTATAGGCTACTGGCTGAAGTGTGCGGGCCCCGGTTTTTAACGCTCCATCGGGCGCGTTGATCTGACAGATACACGAGTGTCAATATCTCTGATTTTGTACCCTAAAACTTGTTCTTACAACCTTGACCTTATCAGTATCTGTCCATCTGACCACCTGCTCCTTTGGAATGCAGTAACGACCAGTTCTGTGTAGGAGTATTTCCCGTTTTGAAGATTGTTTCAAGTTTTGTATCTCTCAGATACACGCACCCGATAACGTTTGTCTCTTGAAGCTTTACGGAAGTATCAAGATTCCCTGTACATTTTTTATTTATCTTTTCCCATGATGAGTGCTAAACGCTTTTTAGATTTGAATAATCAAAAAGACCTTGAGCTAGTTCATAGTATTCTATTTAGTGATGGAAATTAGGAATTAAATGAAGAATTTGATGAAAGTGAGGATGACGAAGAAGATATTTTAGAAACATGTGAAGTTGATTCTGATAGCAGTGAAAGTGATTATAATGACTCAGAATTTGATGATGAGGCTAATAATGATGATTTTTATGTAGGAAAAGACTATAGTACTAAATGTGCAGAATGGATCGGAAGAAAAAATGTCAAAGGTAGATCGCAGAATATTATCACAAAATTACCTGGAGTAATCGGAAGTGCGAAAGGTATAAAATCTATATACGGCTCTTGGAACTGTTTTTTTTTCTGACGAAATATTGAAAATAAATGTGAAATGCACTAAAGAATACATTTCTGCAGTTTCTAATCTATGTAGTAGAGAAAAAGATGCAAGACTAACAGATAATATTGAAATAAAAGCCTTTATCGGTTTACTTCTATTAGCTGGAGTTTTGTGAAAAATAAAAATTGTAAAAAATAAAAAAAAACTAAAAAAAGGTCCAGGTGTAAAAGCCTGGACCTAAAAAGAATAAAAATAGAAGATTCAAAGTAATACAAATTAACAGAAAACAGATAAAACAGAGATGTATCTGACAGATACACCGCGCCCGATGACGTAAGTTTCGAGACGCGCCCGACGGAGTGTTAAATAGCACCACAAGGGTCGGAGTCCGTCTTAGCTAGTTACCACCTAAATTTTGACCGAGCACCCCCAGTGGTGATATCTGGAGGGGGTGGGGGATCGTACTCTCTTCCACCCTCACTGACCTTCATAGAGGGGCTTTCCGGTCTACGGATTTAACGTGCCCATATCCGGCCTGGACACGGAGGTATTTAACGGCGCACGCCGGAATTCAATCCGCGCACGCTCAGCACCGAAAGCCAGCACGTTATCGCAAGGCCACCATATATATATATATATATATATATATATATAATTAATATGAATGTGCATTAATTATAAATGATTGTTACAAATACATGCATAAAAAACATGGTTGATACTCAAATCAAAACCTTGAAGGTGGACTAAAATGAGTTCAAAGACAAAGAAAAGTTTTTTTTTGATAGCTCCAAAATTATCCAGACAGCCGTTGTATCTGAATAACGGTGAAGTAAAAATGATACTTGAGATAATATAACCGAGTTCTCACTCTAGTGACGCAATCTTCTGATCTGAACAGCAAGTACGAAGCGAAAGTATTCATGGTTGATTTCGCGTCTATGGAGAGAAGAGCTCTTTTTTCTCCCCGTAAGTTAATATTTGGAAAATAAATCTACCCTTTAGAAGAATCCAGAAGCAGAAATTTTTTTGTGAAAGTATTTTGTTAATAATACGCGTGTACAACACATTTGTGACAGAAATGCATAGTTGAAGAAATTACAAAAGACCAAAGTAAATAAAATTATTATCAGGGTTAATAAAATCATTTGAATGACTTATTCGACACAACGTATAAAGATAACTGCCTAACTCGTCGTAAAATGAAAAAATAAAAAATAAATAAAAAAAGGAAAACAACCTTTATTGATGAAGAACATGCTTTACATCCAAATATCTACCTACCTTTTCTGATATATTATCCTTGAATATTATTTAAATAACATTTTTTTAAAGTTTAATTACAATGTATTAGTACGATTCTTTGTTTTTATTAGCGGTAAATTCTCTTGCGAGAGAGAGATAATTACCTTCTCTATCGAATCTGTAGTGTTCGGTCCAAGATCTAAGCCTTCGATAAAGCACTCTCTTGTTGCCTTATTACAAGTTCACGGACATGCAGATATCCTCAAGCTGGAATCCATTTTAATTTATTGTTTTAAGGAATTAAAACAATCTGTCAACAGCGAATCCTGAAAAACTGCTCTATTTGCTCCCATTCCCAACGAGCGTCATTTCCCAACGAGAAAGATGATTCCTAATGTTCAATTCATGTCGCTTTTCTGCTGCTAGTGAAGCCCGCGCTTCATCCACCAGAGAGAGTTATGAGAAAAGGCTGTCTATATTTTCTTGATAACAGGTTCCTTATATAATGGTTGAGATTTCAAGATACCTTATAAATAAGCTAGGATCAATTTCGTCGCCTTTAATGTTGCAATATTCTATATCTTGCCCTAAAGTAAACCAGATCAAATGTCTGGAATGTAAGCTAAATCCGATGCACCACATACGCGCGAAACACCACAAAACATTTATAATAAAGGAGTAAACGTCTGTTGATCTCAGCAACAGAGAGTGCAACTTAGAGCACTCTACGCTCTCCTCAAGCTCACTACGCCCTTTGTCGAGCGAGGGTAGCTCATATCTCAGATTCCTCCGCGATGTAGTGAATTCTGAGAAATCATAAGCTATTCGCAAGTGATATTTGACAGTGGGAATTTTTTTTAAAGACGTTATTGATAGACCCTGTGTAATTTGTGTGTACCTAAGGAGGCGTGTGATTATGTGTTACTCACGTCTCGCGAATGCTGGTCTCCGGCAGATGGTAATTCGAGGGAACTCCGGGAAGAGAGTGTCCTCAGTGGGTCCATTTGCACCTTCTTTGCTGGTGCTGCTGATGTACACGGACTCCGTGCTGAACGACTCTTGGCTGAGGAAGACAACACTGACCATCATCATGAAGAAGCACACTCCAAATATCAGCCTGTGAGGAAAAAAAATTGAGTAACTATGCCCTACTTTTCCTCTCAGAAATGCTTTTTAATTCCTTATATTATCGCATTCCCTGTGCTTCTCCCAAATTTCGGAGGGATGCTCACCTCTCAATAATATTAAGGTATAAGATAATACAGGGAAGAATATCTTGCTAGGTATGACTTCGAAAAGAATGTTACCTCACCTCCTTTTTTTGTCAACTAGCCGGGCTTCGGCCAACTACACTCAGGCCATCCATCCACCAGACAGACGGCTTTGAATTGATTCAGTGAGATGAAGAATTTTCATAAGAGGCTCTATTAAATTTGCAGTCTCCCCCCCCCCACCCCACAAAAAGAAAAAATTGTTATTCGTATTAACACCCACCACCACCTGGTATGATATGAGCATACCTGCATTACAAAAAGATAAATTTTCATTTGCCAGTCTGGAATTAAATTCTAACGGAACAGCATTAACCTCTTGAGACTCGAGCAAAATAAAATTTAAATATTTTTTATAATTATAGTTTATTAAAACAAATGGGCATTAAAAAGCTTGTTTTTCAAGAAATTAATGAATTTTAATTTTTTAATATTTCAGGGGAGTACATCCATTTTATTGGATGTTGAGGTCATTAACACGATAATTACAAGATAAAAAGACCTTTTGGGGAGAAGTCCCATATCCTGTGCCGGAAAATTTGGCTATTTTTTGGGCGATAAATATTTCAATATGGTGTATTGCCATTCGTTTCTGTTGCGATGTTTTTCACGTGGTATATCTAAAGGCCAATCAATTTAATTTTAATGACGTGGTAATTTCAAACGTTATGAATTCTATAGTTTTATTTTTGAATGGACATTGCGACCACGTATGGAGGAATTGCAAGTAAGTCTCTCTACTTCTGAAAATTTCTGTTTTTTATTTATTTTTTTAGGGGGGGGGGTTGTTTCATCCCTTACTTTTTAATTTTTCTATTTTTAAAAGTGATTTTAAAAGTTTATCACAGAAATGTGATTACTTAAAAATAGGTAAATGATTGTTGTGGATATTTTCACTATAAGAAGTTTTATGTATTGCATTTTTGGGGGATATTAAAAAAAAAAAATGGCAGATTGCAATTCAGACTACTCAAAATCCCTTCCACAACTGTTTTCTTCAAACGTGCTTTCTGGTAAACTATAAAATTTTATTTGTTTGTTTTAGGGTATCCGACTACCTTTAAAACGTTGATTTTGACGAACATTCCGAAAGTGTTTGTAATCCCATTTCTTAAAGATTGTAAAAGCCTAAGTGAAGCTGAAAAAAATGGCGTCCGCTTAGGTAGGGTTGCATATTCTCAGTTTTCCACGTTTGGCGGAAAAAACTCGCCACCATGCCAAATCGCGCCAAACACCACGCCAAATCGCGCCAAACCACGCAAATCGCGCCAAGCGGCACAGGATACGGAACTCTTCAAATATTTTTGAGGAATTATCCCATCAACTTGAAAGAAAATGAAGTTAATTGGAAGTTAACTTGCGTTTAACTTTTCATTCCCGTCCCTGCCGATAGATGGCTGCACCAGTCTACAAAACAAAATTAAGTAAAAATGAATTCAATTCTGCTTAAAGATGGCTAAAAGTATTAAAATAATGCATTGTCATCGTGTTCTGAGCTATTCTAAAAGTTTCAAATGTCTAGCTAGTTGGGAAGTTAGTTAAAAATCGATTGCAAGATTTGTACTGGACAAACACACACACAAACAAGAAAGCGAGTTAATAAAAACATGGTAATAATAACAAACCCGCACAAAAACATTTGAAACAAAAAGCTTTATTTAGGTAAACTAATAAACTTTATAAAGTTAATACTATGTTAATTATTGAATTTTAACCTAAAATTTAATTAAAAGTTAATTATAGAATTTTAAAAGTGTATTATTAATAGTTAATAGCAGTTAAGTTACTTATCAATTTACATAAGATCATGAAAACATTAAAGCAATTTCTTTCGGCAGTAATACACAAAGACATTTTTCAAATTGTACCACTAAAAGCTATAAAGTAAAAATGTCAAATTGTGGAATAATTGTCATTCTCAATCAATTTAAAAACTAAACACAGTACACATAACATAAGAAAAAAAGCATGTGAAAAGTTATACGCATGAATAAAAAGAAAACCCAATATAAAAAATTATAAATTTATAATTAAAGTCCTCAGAATTCAGCTAGATTTAGCCTTCCATCATTGGAGCAAAGAAACCTGAAAAGTAAAACATAAAATATACCGGGTGCGTCATAAATTCGTACAAAGTTCAAAAATTCATAATAAAAGAAGCAATGCTCGGAAAATTTTTCATCTTGCGCCAATAAGATCAGAGGGACTTTTTTTTTTTACATGGAAAAAATCAAAAGTTTCCAAAACTAACCGAAAGAGGGAGACTGAGAGTACTGAGACTTTTATGCAAATCAGGCAAACGCGAACAGAAAATCAAACAGATCACAACAACATGAGACTGTGCATTCATTTTAAAGTAACAGATGTTCAACATTACTACCTGCACAAGGTAATAGGCAAGTGAGGCGCGTCACTAAGCCCATTACAGCGTATTGAGTACCAATGGCAGCGACTGTCTGCTGAATGACATTTTTCAGTTCCACCAAAGTGGTTGGGTAGCCCCGGTACACATAAAACTTTAAGTATCCTCCCCAACTAAAAATTTGCCGGGGTCAAGTCTGGTGATCGGGAGGGCCACTGAACCTTACAACTGCGACTTATACAGAGGCTGTTCGCACATTTTTTAGACGATTTTGGTAAGCGGTAATAAAAAATCCTTTTGCTGCAAAAGAAATAATTGCAATTGTACTATGTTTTTAAAAGTCAAACTTATCGTCTGCGGCTTGAAAGTTTTGTTTTTATTCAAAATGGCGTTTTCAACAAAGCAGTGGTTCGAAGGCTACATTTATGCTTTTTCCGAAGAGAAATATGCATACTCCGATATCCAAAAACGATGTGAGAGTCATGGTTTTGTGATATCTAAAGCGTTGATAGGTAATATCGTCAACAAGAAAGGAAAAAATCGTCAAATTGGAGCCTCAAGTGGGACAAAAATTCCAAAACAGTATCCAAGGAAAAACGGACATCTTCGACTATTGCAAAGGTACGTTGTTTAATGTTAAAAGAAAATCCCCCTAGTCAAAGGACAGTTGCAAAATCATTAAAATGCTCGGTGTCCACTGTAAACAAAAGGATAAAACGTTGATTTAATCTAAGAAAGCGAAAAACGCAATGTGCATCGTCTTCTTCCAAATCATATCGCTGAACGCAGGACACGCTGCAGAATTCTATATGAGAAAACACTTATCCAAAGAAAAATGGAAAACAATTGTCACAATAGATGAATCATGGTGTATTTAAATGATTGCAACAAAAAAAAGAGCCATTTCTTATCATAAAAGGGTGAGGAAAAAAAATTTAAGTACAGGGTTCAAAGAATCGAAAGAAAGTTTTTCTAGGGGATTCATGATTGTTGCTGGTTTTCCTTATAATGGCAAGTTAAAAATAAAGAGAGTGGAAAAGAATGTCAAGATTAACTCCAAATACTATCAGGAACATATTTTATCGCCAATTTTTCTGAATGAAATACCATCGCTTTACCCACAGTGCCATCAATCTGTGAGACTCCATCAGGACAAAGCTAGCAGTCACACATCAAAATCCATTGTAAATTTCCTAAAAGAATGGAACAAAAAACTGGTATCAAGGCCATACCCTTCACTGATATCCCTACTAAATCTCCCGATGTATCACCAATGGAATTTTGTGTTTCGGACTTTTAAAATCTGCATTATCCAAACGTCGTCCAAAAACCCTTACAGGACTCTGGAAAGCTGTTCAGGAGGAATGGGATAGAATACCTCTTCTGACACTTCAAAAGGCATTATCCTGGAAATTGCGGTGTCGAAAGGTAGTTCAGAATAAGGGATGTCAAATAGAACATTTAAAACACAAGAATTTTATGTAATTTAGTTTTGTGAATACAATATACATCGTCTAAAAAATGTGTGAACAGCCTCTGTAGAACTCGGTCTTCAGTGAAAGATTCCAACAGGAACGTCTGGATATCACGTGAAATGTGGGGCAGGGCACCACCCTGCATGAAGGTAACGCATGTCTTTCCTGCAATGTAGAATTAACGTGGTCACGCAACAGCGCCCTCTTTCGGTTACTTTTGGAAACTTTTTTTTTTACACGGAAAAAAAATCCAATGTCCCTCTGATCCTATTTGCGCAAACAGAAAATTTTTGCGAGCATTATTTCTTTTATTACGAATTTTTGAACTTTGCACGAATTTATGACGCACCCGGTATACATTTATAATAAACCACTAAAAGCTGAAAAGTAAAAATCTCAATTTTATCAACCAAAATAAATTTAAAAACTAAACACAGTATAAATGTAATTCAAAAGAGAATACAATCAGCTTTTTTTATTAAAAATCGTTGCCATTCTGCAAGCAAATGATAACCAAAATTGATGCGCGTTATAAAATAAAATTATTTAACACAAATATCTCTCTATTCTAAAAAAAGTAACTCCCGCTGCCGCCGCTGTCAAAAGCTTGTTATGCTATCTCCTCTGAAACCGATGGGGGTATGGGGTCGAGACCGATACCAATAGATGCAGAAAAATGTGAAGAACAAAGTAAGGCATGTCTAATCTTCGTCGGACTTTAAGTTTTTTTATTATTTTATGTTTTGTGGAAAAATATTGACTTTTTTATCTTCAGATTACGATAACTCGCCAAAAAATGATTGTAGAATTTTGATCTTTTTACAGTATAAGACTACAGACATTTCTCTTTCAAACTAGACCTCATTTGTTTAAAAATATTTTAAAACAGACTAATATTTTCATCAAAGAATGAAACACAGTTTTTCAAGAAATATCGTCACATATGTGGATGTAATATCAATGCTCCTCGAGTTTTTATCTTACAAAGAAAATATTTACATCATCCGGTAAATGAAAGCTTTATTCATCTGAACCTCATTTCAAGTCTCTATCTTAAAATTTCGATTTTAATTGAATTTTAAAGTTGATAATTCAACAGTGGTGATTCAACAGTGATTCCCCTTCGCATAAGGGTGACAGCAGTAATGGGTGGGAGCTGTTGCATTGCCCGAGAACCACCCCTATGTATCTCGCTATTAGCCCTAACAGAGGAGCGAGCGTAGCGAGCCTAGGGGCGAAGCCCCAAGTAAATAACAAAAAAATAGTTATTTAGTGTGCTACCAGCCAAGCCAATACATATTAAAAATAGAACCAAAAGAATAGAATGCAACTAATTCAGTTACCAATAATACAAAAAAAAATTTTAAATCGTAGTAAGCAATGAAAAAAATTATACACACTTCAATAATAGCAAAACAAAACATGATGGTAAAATAGATCTTGTCAGTGATTCATTTTTTAGTGAGAATCACGCTGTGTTTACGTTTTGAATGCGCCGTGTTTGCATTTAGAATTGAAATATCTCTAAAACTGTTTGTGACGGATGTCGAGTTGAAAGTCCGTTTTTTTTTTCAAACTAGAACTAGCTCTTTTTTAAAACATATCGTTTATTATAAGACAGAGCACAGCACGGACAAGTACAGGAGACGATATATATTACAGCTGAAGGAGAATACTATTTACAGGAACAAATTATTATCATAACCTCAACGCTCTGAAGCAAATACCAGATACGTTCGGAGTCTGCAATCTCTTCCGAACTTTTCTCTCTAAAAATATATAAGACACGACCGGAGTCTGCAATCACCTCCGTCGTTCTCCGTGACAGCTTATCAGATACGTCTGGAGTCTGCAATCACCCCCAGCGTTCTGCGTAGTCACCCTCCTTACCCACGATAGGGGGCGTTATTCCTTGTTATAGTGACTCGCCTGTCTGTACACCCTCCCCTCAAGATTGGGATTATACCTCAAATAATCTGAATCTGAAACTTAAGTGACAGGCGAACCACATCTTAACTACTATTATCAGGTAACATACATAATACGACAAATCACTTTTACCTGCTCGATTATATAATGTCGACTAAAAAAAAATATACTCCTCTAGATATTCATCTAATCTTAATACATGCAGAATAAAGAAAAACTCAAAACATATACAAAAGAAATAATTATAGCTAGATAAATAAGTTAAAAGAATTAACTGAGTATACTAAAATATTGACTTTCATATCTAAAATGCTTAGCAAGAAGAATAAACCAATTAATTAAAAAAAAATTTTCAATGAAAAGTCAGTGTTCAGGAACAGTCTATAATGGCACAGTCTATAATCAGGAACAGTCACTGGTGCAATATTTTAGTCCGGCATCAGTCTGGACAAAGGTTCATGCGTCGACAACTTTGAACCTTGAGTAACCTAACACACGAGTTTAAGCAATGTTGAGTCTATCAGTTACACGGTTTTTTTTTTTTCTCTTATAGTATTTCTTCTCAAATACTACGCATTCATTGCGATCATTTTGCGCTCGTGACCCATTCTGTAGGACAATCATTTTCCTGAGACACATAATTCACAACGGCATTTGATTTTGCCACTTTTTCCTTCAGCAACAAAATCGTAGCATTTTTCTCCTCTATTTTAGCATGTAATTCACCGCACAGAGTCTTTAAATTTTGTGATTCGTCACCGGTTTCCGCAGCGGTTCTCACACACTCACGGATTGAAGTCGCACATTTATTGTACGTAACGTTGGAACATTGGACCTTATCTAGCACGTTGCTAAAAGCAGATGAGTTGGCCTTTGACGGTTTGACTTCTCCGTCTCACAAACATGACAGTTCTTGAAGCACCATTACACTTTCCCACATCATGTATGTCACTCCTAGCTTCACCACCATTGAAAAAGCGCGAATCACTTTTCGATTTCTCCACTTCGATAACATGGCGTTCCAAAACACCACTTTCACTTCTTATTTCATGCACATCTTTCTCATTTCGAACGTATTGAAGTCGTGCGAATTACTGTATTGTTTATGGTTTCGCTGCTTAGAATATTCGTAAGAATATTCGCATTTAGGTGCCACATCGACTTTAAATTAGAAATATCAGACAGTTCTTTTTCCACAATCTCTACCACAATTTTATTTTTTCTCCATTTTCCGTTTAACTTGATCGAGAACCGCTTTTAACGATTCACAACTCCGTTGTTCTCCTTTTCGCTTATCAGTACCTAATATCAGGTTACCCCTTTCCGTCTCTCCCCGCGACCGTGAATTTACAGAAGTAGTGTGGTTTACACATGTTTCACTCCCCTCAGACCTTTTCGTGGGGATTCTACTGTCCGGCTCGAGCTCTGCTGCAGTGGGGTATGATCCCTCCCGAAGCAATAAATTGTGCCTGAAAACGGGGTGTTTTTCAGGGTTGCTAAGAGAAATGGAATTCTTGCCACTCTGGCTTTAATTGTTCTCCAAAAGCAGAAATCAGGCTAATATTGCCACTTTGCAATGGTTGCTTTATTATTTTTTGTCGGATTCTAACCGTGTAAATCCGATCTTCGCTATCATGTTGTCACTACCATTTTCTCTGTCGTCTCATTCTTTGAGAGATCGAAGTGTTTTTCCCTGTGTACCCTGTTGCGACAAAATCGGCAAGGTGGGTATTTTCTCCATATATGTTAACAGTCTTTGGGCTGATATCTACTTTTATTCGTGGTTCTGACTTCTAATTGTTTGCAATTCAATTTCTTTTTCCCGCTGCGCTATTTAATTTTCTCAATTCAATTTTGTAAGCTTCAAGTGCTAAGTTCGTATTCCTAGCCTTTATCTCATTCGCTTCCTTTCTTCTTCTATCCTCAACTCTGAGATCAATAACTCTGCTACAAACTCTGGTTCATCTTTAAAGATGACTTTCCCTCAACTATTTTTTTATTGCATCACTGTTAAACCAACAGTTGGTGCATCATCTATTTCACCAAGAAGTTCTATCAAATCTTTTCTCGAATTGTTATACATTTTGGCTTTATATATATTTATATATCTTCCTTATATATATTTATATATCTCCGATGAAATTATACTTCAAGTACAATCAGATCAAAATAGCTCCTACCTGTTTTCCATGACATCTCAATGACGTTTTCATTAGCTCTGTCAACAGTCCTCTGCTCTGGTTCACTCTGATTTAGCTCTAGTTCTCGAAAGAGAGCGTGTTGTGACGGATGTCGAGTTGAAAGTCCTTTTTTTTCAAACTAGGACCAGCTCTTTTTTAAAACATATCGTTTATTATAAGACAGAGCACAGCACGGACAAGTGCAGGAGGCGATATATATTACAGCAGAAGAAGAATACTATTTACAGGAACAAATTATTATCATAACCTCAACGCTCTGAAGCAAATACCAGATACGTTCGGAGTCTGCAATCACCTCCGAACTTTTCTCTTTAAAAATATATAAGACACGACCGGAGTCTGCAATCACCTCCGTCGTTCTCCGTGACAGTTATCAGATAGTCTGGAGTCTGCAATCACCCCCAGCGTTCTGCGTAGTACCCTTACCCTACGATAGGGGGCGTTATCCTTGTTATAGTGATCGCTCGCTGTACCTCACTGTTAAAGCTAACAGATTAAGTGTACGCACAAAAAATATCAGTTTTTAAAGCTCTTTCAAATAAGAAACATCATGTACTTTCATGAAAATAAAATACATCGATTTCGACATTTTCAAATATGCCGAATTCCATTATGAAAAGCCTGGTTCACCGGAATAGTGACGACATAGAATTACTTTATTTATACAGATGTAAGGTCTTGTCACATTGCATCCAGAATTTTGCGGTAGCGTCAGCATACTCGTACTGAAATAATTTACTCACATCTAGCCCTTTATAGTTTCGTGGCTAATTGTTGGAGGTAGTAATGGTAAAAATTGATAATTTGTAACGCTGACGGATTCAATGTGGACAAAGCACTAAGGGCCTGTCTCACATAGAATTAGTCAACGTCAGCGTTACTCGTATTGAAATATATTTAATCAATTACAACCTCCAACGATTAGCCACAAAATTAAGGTCTGTTGGTTTTTTAATGGGTCAAAACGAGTAAGGGCCTGTTCACATAGGAGTCTGTTGCGCAGCGTTAAAGTATTGAAATATATTTAACCAATGACAAACCTCCAAACGATTAGCAACGAAATTTTTAACGCCTATGATTGATTTATTTTCGTCTCAACGTCATCTTTCCTTTAACGCTACGCAACGGACTCCTATGTGAACAGGCCCTAACGCTGACGCTTTCTATGTGAACAGTCCCCATGACTCACAAATCTTTGAAAAAAAAACATTTGAAATATTAAGTTGTCACTTCGGAGAAAATGTTTAGCGAAACTTTGGCATTGGAACGCGATCACGAAAGGGGAAAAAGATACCGATGTTACTGTGAATTAGGTTATAATGGAAATAACTTCTCTGAGGTATACTGAGTCTCCAGATAGTGGCCCTGATGTCTGAAGATTTGAAGCAATTACAAATCTGGCCCTCAGAAGTTTCCCTAAATGGAATGTCACTGATAGTTTATGCAAAATTTTTAAAAAAAACTAATTACTTACAACCATTAATTAAAAGTCCATTTTCTTCATAAATCTTTGTAAAAAAAAGTATTTAGTATTTACACGCCTAACTTTTTGTTACATTGTTCTATTAAGAACACAGAAATAAACATTGAGAGGGTTTAAGGGAGGTAATAAATAAAGGTTTACTATACCAAAGATTTGAAATTATTTTAGTCGGGTTCTTAAAACGATATTGATTTTTTTTTTAAAAATAGGGCGTTTATAAATCTGTAAAGATACCATGACAAACTACGCATTAACAATACACTTCTTTAATAGTTTTAAACATGAATAAAGGAGCACTTTATACAATGGAAAATTTACAATTGTATCAATGTCTTTGTGTTAGTGTGCCCATTCTACAATCATTATCTGATACTGAAATAAATGGCTAAAAAATGAAGAAAACTTCCGAAAGTTCCCCTCTTTTAAACAAAAACGATATAAAGGGCCGTTGTTTGGTTAAAACGTTGTATTTATTCTTCAATGATCGTAGTTCTTGGGCAGAGGCCCATGGCCCTCTGTCGCCGTTGTCTGCCATCGTTCCTGTCATAGCCATAAAAACTGAGCCTACATCTTTTCAGCATGATGACAGTGTCTATTATTTTTTTTATTGCACTAAGTTTTTTTTTACGTTTTAGTCTATTTGGTATCTAGGACCATTGGTTTTGGAGGAGGTACTGCCAGAACATTGAATCCATAAATCACTTCACTGTATCCCTCATTGTGTACAGGTGTCTCCATTCAACTACTTGTCGTAAGTCAGTTTCCAAGTGGGCAAGATTAGAAATTGTTCATTAATATGGAATCATTTCTGTGCCTTTTTAGCCTTGCTGTATTATCTATCGCCAGAGAAATTTTCTATTTTTCTAATTATTTAGTTAGTTGATGCCATCTTAATCTTGCTCTCAGTAGTAGAGACGTGTAAGGATAACTGGTGCCCGGGGCACGATACCTTTTTGGAGCCCCCTCCCCCATGGTCTTGGGGACCATTTGGCACACCTCTGCGAGTGGCGTCCAGGGCATGATAGATCCTCCTTCCCATTGTGTGTTCCCCATTTGGACACGGTGTAGGAGAAAACCACTGTCCACAATGTGACGCAATTCAGGGGTTAAGGTCTTGTTGGAACTTCAAAAACGTCATACATGGCCAATGTCGTTGTGTCTCGCATACCAGCTTCATTAAACAGAGCCAACGGAAAAGGAGCTAACTCATATTCTAAATAAAATGCTACGTCTTCATCGCTTTGTTTAGCAATCACTATCCTCTGAAAAAGCAACCACGGGCTTTAATAACTATATGGAAACCGTTTACTTTCACCGTACAATTGACGGTGATTCAAAATTTCATAAGGTTTACCATTTCAAAGTACTGAACCCAGAGGGCTGCAGTGGGGCCATTCTCTTTCAACTGCTTCAAAGTCATTCTCATTCTAATCTCTATCCGATGGCTCGTCTATGAGTATGTCCGTTTATGGTATCTAGGATAGTAGTTAAGTAGCAAAATCTCTAAACAACTCCTGGATGATATTGCTTTTGAAATCGGATATATCCATGGCGTCAAAATTATTTTTTGCTAAAGTTGTTTGAGTAATTAAATAAGCTAAGATTTTTCTAGCGTACGCTTGGCCAGGCAACATTGTCTACTGACGTAGTTGCATACATCAAAGTTAGTATTTATTTTTACCCCACCTCCAGGCCATTATGTACCCAATGCAGACTAAGTAGACATAAAATATAGAATCCGTTAAGGATCAAAATACAACCTGTAACAATGGATTGGATGTTGCTGCAACTTTTCTTTCGAGCTTTGATATGCAGAGGTTTGACAAACGTGACTATGCAAGACTTTTGGTGCACATGCGCGAGTCAACCCACCATCGCGATGGGGATGACCCGCGCATCCGCGTCCCCAGGGTGATGGTTCGCTCCTTTTCAAAGTCAATTATCTTTGTTCGTGTTCGACTTATAAAAAAATGTAATTTATACTTCTAGTTTATAATTGAATGCTCTTCAATTTTTGTATTTACAATTTTTATCACTTTTTACATAAAATCCAATATTCTCAAGTTACTTGCAAAAAACAAAAAGTGTACACATTTTCCAAGATGGCCGCGAAGCTCAAGTCTGATCGGTGGGGCTTTTAGTATGTTCATTAGCATGCCCTAAACAAACATTTCCACCAATTTTCAAAATTTTCATATTTTTTTTTAGCCATTCGTCAAAATCGGGTCTATTTTGACTGGGGTAAAGATGATTTATCTCATTTGCGATTTGTATTAGGCGATAATGTTATCTAATTCTCCAAGGCTCGAAAATGGACTGTTGGTTTGAAATCTAGTTACCACCATTAAAAGTTATCGGACAATTAAGATTTTCTCGTAACTTAATGTTATTCATCAGCACATTTGTGAGCACCAAAAGTTTTGATATTTTGCTATGTTGATACTGATGGCTATTTTTATAGATGTTTTACATTCTCCAGAATCAACCAGCAGAACTTTATTCTATTATTCTAATAATGCATAATTTTCTCTGGAATCTAGGCAACAGAACCATTCACAGATTGCTCATTCTTATATCTACAACTTTGTCCAGAAAGACTGGAAGTAGATTATACTTTAAATCAGCAAATTATGAATCTTCAGTCATTTTTAAAATCTTAAATCGTTTCTTCGAAACCCAAATCTACGTTTGTGACAACACTCGCTTTCTTCGTTCGCTTCAAAAACAAGAATTTTCCTAATTCTTTAAGGGCATAAAAGGTTTTACTTTATTAGCAGATCCTGTTTTTCGAGGGGTTCGCGTCCATCATTTATTCTAAATCTCTGAAACTCGAGGAATGCGAATGTTTGAGTTCCAAACTGTCGCAATATTACATACTTCGCTAGTTCTTCAACTTCGTAAAATCGAATTTTATGACTTGAAATTATGTTGATTTCCTGAAAATTTCCGCAAACCCCAAAAATTTTGCGCTCCCCTTATTCGGAAAATGTTTTGATGAAACGCTGGGGATATAAATACTGTGTTTGTTACACGGAATGACTTTCACTTCAAATGGAGTGGTTTTAAGAAATGGTATTTCATGAGAACATTAATATTGAAAAACAACAGCCCCCTATCCAAACATCACATTTTATTTTTTTAAAAGTTAAATCGTTAAAATGCTTTTAAATATCAATGAAAGCCGGGGTACCACAAAAGGCGTTCCATAGAAACTATTTTTTTTCTCAGGTTGGCAACAAGGTTGAAAGTGAGAAAGGAACATGAAGTAATAGACATAAGACATAAGTTTTCAAACGTGGCAGACGATTCTGTTTTCGCCGTTAAGTAGTTGCTTAAAGAACGTTTGCATTTTGCACATAACAAGGGAGTTGAGTGATCCCGAGGTAAGAGATCAAATGCCTTGTGCTATAACATGAATGTCGTTGCTATATTCAGAAAATTTCTTACAAAATACAATATAAAACACATGCCATAGAAATCCTTCAGTCGACTTCGTGGCATAAGATTTCTGCGTTTTTTTTCTGACGCTGGAGGTGTAGCTCCGTGGAAGAAAATTCAATACAGATGTTGACGTTATTTCAGCTATACGGGTTCACTGAGGCAGCTTCCACAAAATGCCCTCGCCACATACTTTGAAAAGTGGATTGAACGACTGGACATTTTCATATCATTCGAGGGAGGGGATATATTGAAAAATAACATTTTCTGCTGTACCTGTATTTCTTAATTTTTTTGAGATTTTACTCAGATTTTGTAGAACGCCCTTTGTATATAGTGTAAATGACGCCCGTTACATTTTATTTTTCATCACCAATTGTTTAATTACAATCTTACCCCTTAAGTAAGGTAATCTAGTAGGCATTTTAGTTCTAAAATTTCAGCTGAAACTTCGATTCTTTAAATATTAAAAGACATTTTCACACAATAGAATGAACATTGGACTAACACAACAGGTAGTGACTCTTGTACAACTCTTGCGAGGTAGAAATGCCATACTTGTATATACACTGTGTAAGTTGGAAAGAAAGAAAAACATAAGTATGTGAAACTCGACAACATTTAGTATCTTTGAATCAAATAATGTATAGACTTCAGAAGCAAAAAGGGACTCACTGTAATTTACGCATTTTCATTTCTATAGTAGAACTAATACATACAAAGGAACACTGAAAACATTTTGTTGAGAATAACAACGCATTCTTTGCCTAAAAAGTGAACATGTTTTGAGATGATGCTACTTTCAGCTAAGGAAAAAAAACTTTGTTTGCCCCAAACAATTTTTTCTTTAGAACGAAATATCATAGGATAAGGGCCTGTTCACATAGAATCCGTCAGAGTCAGCGTTACTCGTATTGACATATTTTAAGCCAATCACATACCTTAATTTCGTGACTAATCGTTTGGAAGTTTGTAATTGGTTAAATATATTTCAATACGAGTAACGCTGACAGATTCTATGTGAACAAGCCCATAGTATTTAAAATCACACAGAAAATATTATTAAATTACAAACTCCAGAGAAATTGTTTTAATCCATTTTAAGTGATTTATAGCCTGTACACGACTTGCAGGACCTCTGTGAGAACTATATCTTCAAATAATTGAAACACATTTAGTCTTTCACTGAAGGGAGTTTCCTCTACATCCCCAATAAGGGCCAAAATGCAGGCATTTTTCTTTAAAATGAAGATTCTTTTTTTTAAATGATAGCTTTGAAGGAAATTTTTTTTATAGTTGTTAAAGTAGACCTAATTATGCGGCATAACATTCAAGTAATTTCGTCATTCATATTTTTTTTCTTTGTGGAAACTTTTTTTTTTCAGTCTGAAGTGCAATCCACCCTGAAAAAATTTCAGTTTTTAAAAATTTAATACTCGCTTAGTTTTTAAGGCGGAAAAACATAACTATGTATGCTTTGGATAGTGTACTTTTTGAACGAGAACAATCTTTCTATTCATACGAATCACAGAATATGAGAAATGAGACTGCTGCGACTCTAAGCAGGGGCAAGCTCCAAACCTTGTTAACGAATTCTCATTAGGCGCATAAAAAAGCATCTTGACATACAGAATGTTGAGCATATGTATCAGTCTTTATTGTTACTTAACAGGACCGAGACGCCGATTACATCTCTTGAAACTATCTCGAGGGAAACTATTGTCATATTACTATAATTTTTTTAAACATTTTCCAATGAACTAAGACCAAAAGATAGGATGATGGAAAATTTTACTCTTGCACATGATTTTTTTCCCTGTCTTTTAAAGAAACAGTTTGGAAAAAAAAGAAAAAAAGGGGAACTCAAATGGGTAAACATGAATATTTTTTACTCAAAAGTAGTTAAATTGCTTGATGGACTTTTTGGTTTTATTATGGGCATGACAACTTGAAATACGGAGAATGGGAAGGGCTTCATTCACCTGTAGACGACCTTGGCAAAGCACGATGTCCGACGGCCGCTGGACTGGAAGTAGTGCAAGCCGTGCATACTGGTGTGCTTGAAGAAGTAGGAGGCCACTTGACGGAGCTTCTTGTGGTCGCCGCACATCCATCGGGGAGGCCTCCGCTGCCGGTATGTTCGGACGTCGGGCGATTGCAGGGCCCAGTCCAGATCGCTGTCGCGTTCCCGGTATGACCAGTCCACCGTTGGCCAATGGCCGCTTCATTTTCGCAGGAATTTCAGAGGTATACGGCAAGCCAAGCGTCCTTCTGAACTAAAAAAGATATGCATGGCTATTTGGTGTCGAGAATATAACAAGATAGTACTAAATATACGGGACTGAAGGGGGGGTCGGTTGTGTTTCTTTCTCACGCACACACATACCAAGGAATATTTTAACATAGTTCGGGGGGGGGGGGGCAAATGCCCCACCAATGAAAAGAAATTGCTCATTGTATGTATTTGAATAAAAGGCCAAACATAGTACTAAATGGCCGTGGTACTGCTTTTAACCCACGGCTGTCTGTGATGAAATTTTTTTCAAATTAAAGATAGGAGAAACAAATTTCCAGAGACAGAATTTTGCAAGGACAGAGACTACATGAAAACATTTTTTGAAAATGACAATATATTTTAAATAAGCAGGATGTCCTGTCTTTTGGGGGACATCCTGTCCCCCCAAAAGTTAAAAAACCCAGAAACATGCTTTTTTTCTTCCCTTGTGGGATATAGGATAATAATGTGAATTTAAAACACACACACATATTATATATATATATACATAATGTTACATGTTTGGGAGCCAATTTGGCGTTTTATCGCCAAAGTGCGATGTTTCGGGAGTTGTGGAATTAAAACCAAGGAGTAAGTGATAAATCTGGATTTTAGGTTGATTGTTGGAAAATCGTTTGGTTGTGTAGTGTGGCAACGCGGGTTTTGTTTTGCGAGATAAATAGGTTTTTAGAACTGCAATTGAGTTGAAGCGATATCCTTGACGAGATAGGTGATTGATTAGTTTAGGTAGTTTGTCGTGACGGATGTAACGGGAGACCTTGGCATAGATTTCGGAGGCCTCGATATAGTTGTGAAAGGTTGTATAATTTCACTTACTTATATTTTTATGTGTTATTAGTTAAAGCTCTTTTAAATCACAATTTGTCAAGAAAGCTACCTAGAGGCTGGCGATTGTTGAAGTCCAACGAAGATTGTCAAAAGAAGCTTGTATGTTAGTTTTGATATCTATAAAAATCTCTGTTTCTCATTTGTGGTAACTGGCATATTTATTTCATTTCGTTGAATGCACTTGTAAAAAACTTTCCGTACCACGATTTTGGTATAATATACATATATATGCATATACATATATATACACATATACACACACACATATATATATATATATATATATATATATACACACATATACATATACATACACACATATACATATACACACACACATATACATACACACACATACATATACACACATATACATATATATACATACATACATATACAGAAGGTCGTTCGCACTTTATGAAAACGATTTTGATAGTTAAGTTTTATGTATAAATGCCGTATTTTTTGCGGCGATCTGCTTCTATCTGCTAGCCATGGTTCTTGACAATAGATCTAGCTCGAATTTTCCATGAAAGTAAACTTTTTCTTAGTACTGTCATGTCAATCTTATCCCATTCCTCTTGGACTGTTTTCCAAAGTCCGTTCAGTGTTCTTGGATGCCGTTTTCCTGAGGCTCGTTTATATAAACCGAAAGCGCAAAAAGTCCATTGGAGAAGCGTCAGGGGATTTTATAGGCATTTCATTAAATGGGATACTCTTTATTTCTGTTTCTGATTCTTATTCTGATAAATAAGCGGTAGTTGATTTAGAAGTGTGACTAGAGGCTTTGTCCATATGAAGATCAACTTTATCAATGTCCTTTCCATATAAGGCTGGAATTTCTTCTTCCAAAAAATGGTTCTAAAATATTCTTCTGATAGTAGAGTGAATTATTTTTGGCTTTACTTGAGACTTTTTTTATTTTTAATTTGCTGTTGTAACACAATCCAGCAACTATCACGAATCCCTTTGGGAACTTTTCTGTACACTGGCGAAACCATTTCGTATGGTCATTCCCGTCAGTCGAGCAATAGAAAATTGATTTTTTTTTATTACAGTCACTTAAATACACCTATGCCTCATCGAGTGTTACCAAAAATTTCCATTTTTCAGCAGCTAGGTGTTTTTCATATAATTTTCTACAATTTGTTTTTCTTTTAGCAATATGCTTTAGCAAAAGCAGATGAACTTTAGGTTTAAACATCTTTTTTAACTTCAAATCTTTATGAAGGGTCATTCCATGTCAAATCAACGAAAAAAAAAAATTTTTGGACCTTGACATCTCATATTCGAATGATTTTCGGTTTATACGTTGTACTTATAGAGTATATAAAAATGTAAAATTATAGATTTTTTTGGGTCAGTGGTTTTTTTTTCTGAATTTCACAAACAAAAACAACATTTTTTCCAAGAATGCCATTCACCAAAAAAATAACTCTGCAGGTAATTATGCTAGATAGCTCATCTATAGCTCATTTTAAAGCTCTTTTTACAGGCTTTAATTTGATATGCAATACAACCTGCTTTGACAAAGAAATTTTTGAAAAAAATTTGAAATTTGAAATTTTGAAAATCTCAAAAACACCCCTTTTGATTTTTTTCAAAAAAAATATATTAATCTTGCACATATTGGCTAGAGGTATGCAAAGTTTGAAGATGGAGAAACGAAGGGTTTTTGAGAAACAGATTTTTGAAGAGTAGTATATCTGAAGGTTATTTTAATAATCGACACTCAAACCAAGTTTAAGTTATTATCATTTACTTATATTATTGTACAATTTACACAGATCATATCATTTATGGTCGAATGCAGTCCAGTAACAATAATGATGAACAATCTTATATGTTGCTTCTTGTTAGATGTTGCTATTATTGCATGTATTGAATGCAGTAACATAAACACTGCATGCAGTGACATGTCTGAACTTGTCAACTATTCACTTCCTGTTCATTCCTGACTCATAAGTCTCAGTTTTCTCAAAGTCACTGTCCAGGCAACATGTGCAGTGTGTTCTCTGTTGATTCTGGATGCTTTTGCAAACAGTAACTGAACATTGTGCTTGCGTTAAAAATGGAAGATAAAAAAAACGACTGTATTTTCTGTGAAATGTTGTAATCCATTTCAGGATATTTATCACCGTAAATCAGGCAAGCTTAGGAAAGTGACTTCCTGAATGTGCTGTTTAGGTTTGAATGTGGAGATGGGAATGAAAATATGTGATGTCTGTAGAATAAAGCTTTCAAAAAAGACAAATGTTGATCCTCAATTAAGACAGCAGCATGAATTTGAAAAGGTGTCATCACCAAGTACCAGTGCACATGAAAAATTCACGGACCCTGATATGTCATTAGATTTGCTAAATCAGTCATTGGAACTTGTAGGGGTATCACCAATTAAGAAAAAAAGACAGCAAAGAGAATCATATGTAGAAAAAAAATTGGAAACAGTTCTCCATAGAACTTTATTTTCTAAATATGTTTCGGAAATCGTAACATCAGCAACTGATGATGTTAAAACAATTTAAAGAAAAGTTCTCACAAACAACAAAAAGAAGTGAAAAGATTCTGATCCTAACTGCCTTACCAGCTAGTTGGACTCAAAAAAGAATACAAAATGAGTTTGGGGTGTGTGATTACATGTCCAGGGTGGTAAAAAAATTAGTTAAAGAGAAAGGAATTCTTTCAACTCCAGATCCCAAGTCTGGAAAAGGGTTGGAGGAAAAAACTGCTAGGCTTGTTGATTTTTACAATAATGATGAGGTTAGCAGAGTTATGCCTGGGAAGAAAGATTTTGTTTCAGTTCCAGCTAATGGTATGAAAATTCACTTACAAAAGAGATTAGTGTTAACAAACTTGAAAGAAATATACCAGTTGTTTAAGACAGAACACATGATACACAAGGTTGGGATTTCAAAGTTTTGTGAGATAAGGCCTAAAAACTGTATTTTAGCAGGAAAAAGTGGAACTTATACAGTTTCTGTCTGCATTATTCACCAGAATGTGAAGTTAATGTTGAATGGCCTCAGGAATGGATAAATTTGTATTAGAAGGCGATGAAACCACTTTAAGAGATTACAAAACCTGTCTTGCTAAAATAATGTGCAATCTACCCTCACCTGAGTACTACATGGATGATTGCAAGTTGTGTCCTGTGGTGAACACTTTCAAGAATAAGCTCAGTGAGAAATTTGAAGATGAAATGATTGACAGTGTGATTTACAAGAAATGGATATCTACTGATAGATGTACTATGGAAACTGTCATAAAAATGACTGAAGAATTTATTGATGATTTCACCGAAGATCTTTTGAAGTTGAAAACTCATTCATTTATTACAAATCAGCAGAAACAGTTTTACATCATGTAAAAGCGAATTTAAAGGTAGGAGAAGTACTGATTATCTGCGACTTTGCTGAAAATCATTCCTTTGTCCTTCAAGATGAGGTACAGTCTTACCACTGGACTAACACCCAGTCTGCTCTCCATCCTTTTGTTTTATATTTCAAGGGAATGAACAGCACAGTTTAGCATCTTAATTATGTGTTCATTTCAGAGTGTTTGAAGCACAACACTGTGACATTCAATGTATTTCAAACTCAGCTTATTGCAGTGCTGAAAGAATCAATTCCAACCATCAGTTAGATATTCTACTTCTCCGATGGATCTGCTGCACAGTATAAGAATAGCAAGAACTTCCTGAATATTTGCATGCACCGAACTGATTTCAATATTGATGCGGAGTGGCATTTTTTTGCCACATCTCGTGGCAAAAGTGCATGCGATGGTCTTGGGGGTACTGTGAAAAGGCTTGCTACCAAAGCAAGTTTACAGAGAACATACAAAGACCACATAATGACTCCTCGACAGCTTTATGATTTTTCAAAAGAAAACATACCAGGCATAAATTTTATATACTGCACTAATGAAGAGTACAATGAAAATGAGAAAAGGATGTCTTCACGATTTTATGAATCACAAACAGTATACGGAACACAGAAAATTCATGCAATCATCCCATTGTCTGAGTCACAAATGGTGACAAAACCATATTTTTTCAGTACTCGAGAAACCATACAGGCACCTGTGACTTCAGAAAGCACAACAGACTTTAAAAAAGTTGTCTGGATTCGTCACAGCTGTTTATGATGGTTCACGGTGGCTAGCTTGCATGATTGCTACAAATCATGAATTTCTTTATTACAAAGTTATCTTTCTTCACCCTAAAGTACCAGCTCCATCATTTTACTATCCCGAACCTCGACTTGATATTCTGGATGTTTCGGTTGATACTATCTTGAGAAAAGTAGATCCCTGCACGGCAACAGGAAGAATGTACACACTTACACAGGAAGAAATGTCCGCTTCCACAGCTATTTTAGACAAAAAGTTACAATCAAAGTAGATATACAGCAATGTATATAATAGAAAGAACTTTTTTAATAGTTTCTGGACTGCATTCGACCATAAATGATATGATCTGTGTAAATAGTACAATAATATAAGTAAATGATAACTTATACTTGTTTTGAGTGTCCATTAACATATCCTTCAGATATACTACTCTTCAAAAATCTGTTTCTCAAAAACCCATCGTTTCTCCATCTTCAAACTTTGTATACCTCTAGACAATATGTGCAAGATTAATACATGTTTTTTTTGAAAAAAATCAAAAGGGGTGTTTGAGATTTTCAAAATTTCAAATTTCAAATTTTTTTCAAATTTTTTTTACGCCAAAGCAGGTTGTATTGCATATCAAATTAAATCCTGTAAAAAAGAGCTTTAAAACGAGCTATAGATGAGCTATAAGTACAACATATAAACCAAAAATTATTCGAATCTGAGATGTCAAGGATCAGACCCCTCGTTGATTTGACATGGAATGACCCTGAATGATTTAACTTACAGTGTCAGAAGACATTCCTAGTTTCGGTGAAATGGATCTTCGAGTCGGCGGATTTTCTTTTAGGATCAGAGACTTCACTTTCTTGATATTTATTTACCTGCGTTCGAACAGTCTTAGGATGAGGTTTTGCAGTCATGTTTTCATTTTTACTTTCAGTTAAGACTTTTTTTCCTGTCAAATTTAATATATTATAAATAGCTGTTTTTGAAATGCCATAACCGCGATTTTCATACCGCTTTATAACTTGTTGATACGAATATTTTTTCCTCGGAAGGCGCAGTTACGCAACCTTCGAGCCATCTATCAATTTTAGAAGCCATTTTCAAAATAAATCTTATTTTACATTCCAGTCAAAACAAAACAGTAACAAACGATTAATCTGAAGTTGCCAAATTTTTATCTCAAAATGTAAACGACGAAAATAAATTAGAAAATCGTTTCCATAAAGTGCGAATGACCTTGTTTGTTTGTGTGTGTGTGCGCGTATATATATCTTAAAACAGTATGGAAATTTTATGAATCAATTTTATATTTCTAACAAAATTTGATCTATGTATAACGTATGAGACATTTCCATAATTATTCTCTATAGAATCTGATGGACATGTCTACTTATTGCAAAATCTACATTTTTTTTCAGGTAATGAATATCATTTGTATTATAATAAATGAATAATTAACAATAATTTATACGTTTAAAGATGTTTTTTGAGACTTTAAACACCACTTTGACAAAAAATCTAAAAGTTCAACTTTAAAAGGCTACTCGACACAAACAGGATAAAGAATTTGCACCACCAGTGAAAATTCATTAAAATATGTCCTGACACATACACACATCATTTTTACAAATAATAGTTGGCATTCCAGACAACCTCCTGGTGAGATAGCTTCCTCCAAAATCAGAGAAAAAGCAATTTCATTAGCACATATTTTGGAAAGGTATGATTGTAAACCTCCCATTTTAAGGCCGATTATAATTTGGTAAATAAGCTCTAACATTTGCTTGTTCATATGCATATCATGCACTAATACATTATGAGTCATAAAAATCTTTGAAAAAAACTGATTTTATTCCTTAAAACAAAAAGTAATCTTAAAGAAGTGAATTTTTAATTTATTTACATGCATACTAAGGCGTAAAGTGTGGCACTTTCGAGAAGAAAAATGTATAAAAGTAGAAAATTAAAATCATCACATGAAGGCAAATCAGATTAAAATACCTCAGAAAAACAGTTTAATGGAAAGCTCTCCTAGTCAACGGTACCGACATTATCATTAATCGAAGGACTGTTTCTGAAAGTCGTAATCTTCGAGACACACAACCAGACTAAAGGCAATCCTTCAATAAATGGAAACATCTTAATGTTTAATGAAACTTTTTAATTTTCAAATTTAAACAAAAAGTAAAATTGCATCGGCGTGAGAAAAAAATCTAAAATAGAATGGGATTAAATTTATCCCTAACTATAGCAAAATGCTATTGAACCAACAATCAAAAGAATAGATTCATAAAACAGTCTTTCTTTTGGCGGTCTTTGAGCAAAAATTTCAGTATAGGAAGTTTTATTTATGGCTGCTGTGTACTAACCCTATTGGATTCGCCCACCTCAATGTTTAACTATGGAGAAAATGTGTCTATTATTGACAGCTACATAAATTCTGATAATCCAATAAAAATGGTATTTTCAGATAGCCTGAACTTTTCTGCACCTTGCAACACGATTCATTTTATAAATTTCGTCCACCAAAGAAATTTAGAAGTGTTCAAAACACACTATAATAGATTATTTCCCCCAAATAATTTAAATTTTAAAATATTTGCATTTTTTAAAGCGAAAAATGTCCAAAGGTGTAAAATTTCTTTCTCTATTACGGAGTACAATTTAAAAATATCTTTCAATCCAAGTCGGCAATTCTTGCACACATTTTCTCCGTAGGTTAACATTTGAGGTGAGCGAATCCAATAAGGTTAGTACACAGCAGCCTAAAAGACAAATGATAAGAAAAAAATTCATGTCAAGGAAACCTTAAAGTAACTCATTTCAATTCTGCAACCATAGGTAATAGATATTAACTCGGCTTCTAAGTATGATATAAATAAATTTCAAGCTCAATTAGAGAGTTACAAGCTTTAATATTACCACAAAAGAGAAACGCGATAGTAAAGAAAAACTGCAAACTTAAAAAAGATAAAATAAAACCCGAGTAATGGGCGTAAAAATCACAGGTTGTACAATTTTGTAACAGTTCTTCAACTATTTCCTAGTAACTTATCTAATTTGCTTTTGTAACGAGAATATGTATCCTAATTGTAAAAAAAGAAATTCACTTTTTCCTTATCGCGTATCGCTCTTGCATTCCATCACTTGATAAGGAATAAAACAAAATAATTCCACCGAGGATCGGAATTTAAAAAAAAAAAATATATATCCATTTGCTGGGAATGTTCAGTGGATAGAACGTCGACTCGAGGCTAGAAGACCTGGCTTTGATCGAGGTCCTGGTAGATTGTCGTTAGAAGCTGAACAGATTTATAGCTACTTTTTGGAGCTTGTTTATCGGTACTATTTTTAAATAGAATCGAGAAGGATACTAAATTTGGTTCAAAAGTGGCAGATCCCTACACAAGAATGCACCAAATCTCATGAAATGTATTAACGTTTGTAGCAGCGATCCATATTTTCAGGTGGTATGGTATAATCAAAGCCCAAACCGAGCACTACCGCTTTTGATTGCAAGTTAAATACCTAAAGACATACCTGGTAGAGAAAAAATGTTCGACTTACCTCACCGGATTCTCGGAAAGTATTGTTGCTCGCATCCTTTCGGCCCATTTGCGTGTTGCTGAGTGTCGGTCGTAATCGATAAACATTAGCATTGGCGAGTCCGTTTTACAACCTCACGGCGGGTGGTCGTTTATTAATTCACTTGCCGATCACCAGCTGCAATTTTTTCCCCGCTCTCTTCCTTGGACCTCTTTCGGAACGCCGTTCGTTTATCCAGGCGATAGGTCACATACTATATTTGATATATTTGAAACTTTGTGGTCGAGTTTCTTTTGTAGGATGCTCCAGTTTATTTTGGAGAAATTAACTTATTTACAGGGATCTAAGGAATTAACCTCTATTTGAAAAAAAAATGTAAAATTTAGGATAATGTACCTGATTACATTTTTTTTTCGCATCAGGTTGTTGACAGCCGTATTTCGCTTTACGATATCACAATTTTTGTGTTGTGTGCCCCTCGTCTCGTCAATATAAAATAAAGTTTGTTTTTCCTGTTAACTAGCTGTCTTATTACGGTACAGTTAATTATAAAAATGTATTAAAAAGACCTTTAGGGGGGGGGGGATACTGTCAAAGAAACCGTAACCACAAATGAAGCATATTCCCTCTCATTCACTAATTTTTCAAACTTTCATTTTCTGGGCCCTTTAAAATTGTATTTATATATACTTAGTCTATATTTTTTCATTATTCAGTTTAGATCCCTTTTATGTATCAATTAAGAAAAGCCCTTTGTTTGGACCCCCGTATAGAGGGCGCTTTGCGCTCAAAAGAAAGTTTTGTAACGTCCTAGAGTTTTGTCACTCGGTTTTTGGCTCTCACCTGACAACGAGCAACATTCTGCTCTTGAAATTAAGTTTTTATTTGTATACAATGTAAAATAAACCTATATATATATATATATATATATATATATATATATATATATATATATATATCCCACTCTGGAATCTTTAATGAACTTTGGACTATCAATTTGAAATTTCTTCGAACTTTTGGTTTATTTTTGGATTACGTTGGATTTTGATCGGCTTCACCCTTTTTCAGTTCCCCCACCCGATCAATATACTTAAATGCGCCATTGCAGCAAAATCTAAATCTGGCTAACTTTGTTCTACAGATGTGGCAAGCTTTTCACTAATAAACATTTCTATATGCATCTATCAGAAGAGATAAAAATTATTTATTAGACAAAAGATCACTGGAGAGAGCGAAGTTAAACTTTACAGAGACAATCTTTCAACTTTTAAAAATTAAAAAAAAATTTGAGAAATCTATCAGGTATAATCTCTCTAAACGTTGTTGGCTACACGAGAAAATTATTCAGATGTTCAGAAAGGGTTTTCCCTAAACCAGTCGTTTATTAGGTCGCTCTTCTAATTGGTTGAAAGATTGGCTCACGACTGTATAATTAAAACACACACACACTCGTACACAAATTGTGCTACCGACATTTGAGGTCAATTCACAATAATCGCAAGAAAAGCATCAGCTGATTCTTGAAGTTCTCGCAGTCCATGTTCAACTGCTACTCGTCTTATTTTATCCACGTTATTTTCGTCCATCTGTTCCTCTAACCAGAGCCCACAAAGGAAGCCCAGTCTACTCACTCCCAGTTTGTAAGCCAACTCCAGGATTCGAATAACACTGTCAACGCATTCAGTGAACAATAAGCCGGAGTACAGGTATCTTAACACGGCAAAAAACGTTTTGCGGGTCGTGTCGAAGGGAATTTCGATAATTTCCTCGCCTTTGCAGCATTCCATTATAAAATTGCAGAAGTACGTGGATCGAGCAGCCATGAGTGTTTTGTGGACACGAAATTCGCAGTCTTCGACACGTATCACGAAATCACTGAAGGGATTATGCGTCATCATCGCCTCTGTGGAAACCGAGGTATGGCACAGATTGCTGAGACTCACGCCACCTCTTACTGGATAAGGCTTAAACACCCGTCCGAGTCTTGGACCAAAACGGAAATGAACCACCAGGATGCCTTTCTTTAACAGCCTGTTATTGCTGTCAGAGAGGACTTTCTTGAGTTCTATCTTGAATTTCCCATTGGACAACTCCTCGGCTAGAAAGTAATGTGTGCTACGGTTCCAGTCTTGGAGGACGGAACACTGTACATCGTACGGATATTGCTCGACAGTGATCCAAAAGGTCAACGATATCCTGCTTTTGACGAAAGTCACGACCACTCCGTCGGTCCCATTTCCGTGCAGTACGCCATCCTTCAGCGAGGAGGGTTCCGGAATAGTCCAAGTGAGACTCCTGTATAAGAATATAGTCCCACTTCGGAACCTACTCTCGTACATGCCACTATTTCTTAGGTGTCTTTTCGAGATTTTCGGAGAGCAGGTCGCCATCAAAAGCACCTGAAAAGGAATAGGATTATAATCAAAACAATTGGTATTATCTTCGTGGCATTCTAAGTGCTTTTGTTCTCGGGTTAGCTCTTGATCTCTGTGATAGGGACAATTTTGGACCTTATTCAGATCTACATCAAGACGAACCAATCCTACTTAATAACTAATTCCTTTCATCGGTTAAAGGAATGGCTGGTGCATAACAAGGGGGCTACACTGGGTTTCCGAGCACATCTAATTCTAAACTGCTTATGGTAGCAGTTTGATAAATTCTACGTGTAACAAAAGTTAATCATCCTTATATTGCTGCATTTGTTAGAATAGTCACTCAAAATTCAAGTTTTAGTCAGTCCTTAAAAACTCAAAACTAAACCTCAGATAGTGGTTTGAGGAATAGCATTATTGTGTACTTACAAAAAATTTAAAGGGATTTTTTTCGTGTAAGATAATGCAAAGAGGTTAAATTAGAATGGTAATCTCCAAACAATCAGATAGGGGCTAAATGAACGATGATACCAAATCGAATGGAAAGAAACCAGTCTTACATCAGTAGAAACAAATTAATATTATAAACGGGTTTTCCCCCTCTAATCTTGGAAAAATGTAATAGTCACATGGAAAAATTTAACTATTTTTTTTTTCAGATGATAAACTACGACGATGAGAAAAACCAACTAAAATTTGATACCCCAAAACTTAAACCCACAAAAATGTATGGGAGGGTTACATTGCTGAACCCCCATATACTATAACATTATCACATATGAGGGGCTTTAACTATACCAGGGCACTGCTTGACCGTTGAACGAACGAGCACACATATTTCAACAAACAGAAAAGGAAAGATAACGTTCAGAATCTTGGAATTCGGAACAATTTTGTGTATAGCCATTATTGAATACTAGTCTTTGGCTTTAAAGCTTTTGATAGGTCGAAAAGCGTTAAAAACATCTATCTTGTATCACATTCAAATGTAACTGGAAATCCATGAAGCTGTTTAGAAGTCGTTATTCTTAGTCTAAAACGTTGGCATAGCTGAAAAATATTATTAAAAATAATTCTTTGTTGAAGGAAAGACATAAGATTAGCCCTCTGATTATGAAAATGCGGTTGAATCTAAGCCAAAAAAAAAAAAAAAAATCTGCAACATGTCGAAATCAATAGGCGATATCTCCCTAAAATTGTTTTCAATAGTAGCAACTTTTCGTATAGCTATACGAATTTCAGTTTTACATACAAAAAAGTGCATAGTGATAATTACGATTTTACTCAAAGATTGCTCTCGATTTAATTTCTTTACGATTGTTAGGTAATCAAATAACTTTAGGTACAATCATCGAATAATTAAACACTTTCATTAGTTTTTTAGTTTACTTTTAATTTATTAAATCTAAAATCGTTTGAGACTGGGAACACAAGTTTCACTTTGACTACCCTCCGTTTGTCTTACAAGTACAATCGCACCAAGATAAGTTGCACTAGGGACATCAGAGATGTTCAATACACCAGAGAAGATTAACTCTGTTACTTTCTTAAGATCGATTTAACAGATTTGAACCAAATGTTATTTAAAAATCTTACCTAATAGATATATAAAGGCATTACATAGTATTTTAATCTGCCACTAAAAATCCTGCCTTAATCGCAAACATTTTTATGTGCGATTTAAAAATAAGTTTTATTGTGGAAATTAGAATGGTAATTTAAATGGTATCATTAAAAGAGGGTTTAAATGATAAAAATTATATCAATTAAAGAATGTGATAATCAAGCCAATTTTGTCAAACAGAATAATCAAGAACAAGATGTATAAGTAAAAAATACCCTGTCAATTGAATTCAAAGAGAAAAGTTCTCAAATTCTAGCGGCAAATTTCAATTTTGCTTGCACAAATTAAATGACTAATGTTTTTGACTTCTATGATCCAAGAAACGATAAAATATATAAAGTAACAGAATTGATATACTTAATTCGTGATAAATATTTGAAAATGAAATGAAGCACTTACTTTTTTACCACAAATACTAATGCTTATAATATCGTACTTTGAATGATTTTAATGCTCAATGCATTAAAATCATTCAAAGTACGATAACTCCTCCCGTTAACAACATTAAATGTTGAGTTGAGGGTGCAACTACGGGTAGAAAATAATTGGTGAGCATCTTCAAAAGAGAGTGTAAGGAAATTCCGTCCAAAATTGGTTTGGTAGGGTAAAAAATGTTGAGCCTGTCATTCAAAGCACGAGAAAACATATATGAGCCCAAATTTCGTTACCCGAGGAAAACTATTCATTCTCCCTTTTCCAAATCCGAACTTAACGAGTAAAATCTAACAACTCTACACGATATCAAATTGTCGATATGTTCGAACAATTTTGATGAATGTTTTACTCGTGTTACATATAAATAACCCAACATATAATACTACTTTCACTCTAAATCAGCTGGTATTAAAGGAAGGGCTGTGACGTCACGGAGTGGGAAAGGACACAAACTAAAATCTGCCGTTCAGCAAAAATCTCGAGCATTCCAATTAGAGAAATGGAAATACCGTTTTCGCAGATATTCACGTTTTTCCTGCTTTTTCTGGATATCGAATGTCGAATTTTTATCATGGAAAAAGCATGAAATATGTAATTGTTTTGCATGGTGATCTGGAGCAATTTTGTAAGAAGAAAAATAAATAAATAAATCGAAAGAAGATAATCATTTTCCTAAATCTGTTGGGAAAGTCAGTGTTTTATGTCAATGGCAGATTCTAACTACACAGTGGCGCATTGAGGGGACAGGATTTGGTGGTTAAAATCCTCAATGATGCCCTAAACTGTTCATTTATACACACGCACACACATACACACAAATATAAGTGATATATTCAAAGAAAAGTACTAAAAGTTTTTATTTATAAGAGTTTTAGTATTAAGGAAGTCCAACCCCCTCCTCCCCCCCCAAAAAAAAAAAAAAAAATTGTGGCTGCTCTACTGAACTACACGTCCTTTGCCCCCTTCTACTACGTGCAGGTTGTTTGTTCCTACATTCACAAGTTGTTTGTTTACTGTTCTGTCCTTTCTTTGTACATACAAGCTCATCGTTCAGAGAGTTGCAAAATATCACGCGAAAAATTGTTACACAGAGGTCACTGAGCGAAGTTACGACCAAGGTATCTACGATGAGCTTACATAGTGGAAATGTTTTAATCGATGTTGCGCGATAGGAATGCAGTACTTATTTATAAATACGGTACGTCTTTCCGATCAAGTAGGTTGTATATGTCATCAGATTAATCTAGAGCACACTTTATGGTTTGAGTCACTTTTGAATTTGAATAGATTTTGGAACAAGGATTTAGCAGGCCCAAGACTCGGGATCAAACAAACTTTTACAGTAAGTGACGGCTATGTATTATAACCACGAGTGATTTCCTGAACAAAATTTTAAGAATAATAATACCATTTTTCGAAAGACCCAGTTATTATCATTCTCAAGATTAATCTCAGGTAAATCCTTCGTGATAATGGAAGCACCAAACGACCCACACATCACATCCTTCAAAACTCATATTGCTCTCATCACAAATAATACCCGTGAATGATTCTCGAACCGAATGCATTACGGGCATATTTTTACCATGTTTTTATTAACTTGCTTTCTTGTGTGTTTGTTTGTGTGTGTGTGTTTGTCTAGTACAAATATTGCAATCGATTTTTAACTACCTTCCCGACTAGCTAGACATTTGAAACTTTTAGAATAGCTCAGAACACGATTATAATGCATTTTTTAAATACTTTTAGCCATCTTTAAGCAGAATTAAATTAATTTTCAGTTATTTTCAGTTATTTTTGTTTTGTAGACTGGTGCAGCCATCTATTGGCCGGAAAGGGAACTAGTCAAATGCAACAAGTAAAAAAAAAAGGCAAATGCAAGTTAACTTCCAATTAACTTCATTTTCTTTCAAGTTGATGGGATAATTCATCAAACAAATTTTAAAAAAGTATTTATTAATACATAGAATTGTCAAGTTTATATGATTCACCAGAAAATTTAAAAACACTAGCCGCTGCGTGACCAGCATGGTCGCTTTTAGTTTTATATTTTCTTTTGCAAAACAACTCAACTGAAAGTAGCATATGTAAGGAATGTTATCATTACCTCTCATTATAAATATACGCTGTTAAGGGGTATTCTCTATAAGGCTGATTCTAAATCATCGTGATTAAAAAATGTGAATTTCCATTACTTCAGAACAGAGTTAAAGATAAGACTGAGAAACCCAACACCAATAATTTTAAAAGTTACATCCCTCTCTATATGTACTATTTTTCAAAATTAAGATTTCTACACTTTATCATTACATCAAATAAGAAATTGTTGGGGAAAAATTTTTTCACATAAAAAATGGAGTAAAAATTCAGCAAGTACTAAATTAATTAGTGTGGATTACATCACTCTGTGTATGTACTATTGTTCCCAATTCAGATATCTCCACTAATCATATCAAATAATAAATTGTTGGGAAAATTTCTTCACTTATAAAATGGAATAAAAATCCAGCAAAAACTGAAAAAAGTGTAGAAAATTAACTATTACTGGCTCTCGGTTGCTATGCCGGCGACGGTTAAGCCTAACTTCGCGACCATTTATACTCTCTCGTAATGAATTATTTCTTCTTCGCCATTCTTGAGATTGTTCCCAATTTTCACTTGATCATGCAGCTCACTTTCGAGCATTCCTGATTTCAATGCGTACATCCATGTTGACACGTGGTTGCAAATTGCGGACGGCCGCTAAAGTTTACATCCGGTAGTTGCAGCCGTTGCCATTCGGAGTGTAGAAATATCGTCGATATTTGTGCCGCATACCTACGCGTTTTATATATATAGATGGTGTATAAAAAGTCTTTATCTTGCAATTATTAACTGTTTTTGGTGTTATTGTCATGACCTACGTATGTTCAATCGGACATAGCAAGCTATAAAACCCTCTCCACGCACTTCGTACAAACTGAAAAAAGGAGAAATCAATACAGTTTCTCATATTGCAATTATTATAATTCTTTAAAGGGATATGAAGAAATAATCCAAATATTAAGCCGCCCTGACCAATTGGTTATACGGTGTGACGTATTGATCGAGGTAGCGATCGACTCAACTAATGTTACAGCCAAGTAAATTAAAAGAGTTACTTTATTAAAAAAAATAGTTGAAGAAATATTGATGAGTGATGCGCCGTAAATAGGTTCCAGGAACAAGCAAGAGTTAGATAGTCTCCGAGTCTTTTAGGATGAGCTGTCAGAGGAGTTAACTCACTTCTCACATCAATATCGAGTCCGGCAGGGCCCTCGATTACTTTATCGGCAGAGCGGATGACTGCGAGGTATGTCTCTATACCCAGGACGATCGGGACAGATATCTCGTCTTCAGATACCTTCCAAAACAATAGAAACCAAGCTTCCTAACTGAACCTGAAAATCTCTTCTTGAGATTAAGACCGCTGACTTCACGTCCGCGTTATATCTATCTCGACCCTGGGTGGTCAGAGTAGTTCTCTCAGTTCAGCAGATCGTTAACTAACTGTCTTTAGCTCTCTCTCCTCTAATTTTGGACTTTGGCGCTTCATCCACAGAACTCGTCTCTCATTGGCTCTTCTAATGGTGATGTCATTTTGAGACTTTTCATTTGCTGGAACGCAAGCTGCAATTATCGTGATTTCCCGGTCTTCCCGGGTGGTCTCGCTTCATCAATCTGGCGAGCCGTGACGAATTCCTGTTCAGCCTAGATGTCACGTTTTGCAAACAGTCTTGTGTTCCTTTCCGTTCGAGCTTACCGTCACATGCTATACGTACAATGGGGGCGGTTTAGCAGTGTCAGCAGCTACGGAGAATTTATTTGTGCAATGTCTTTTCTTTCCAGTTTACCCTCACCTGTGACAGGTACAATGGTTGATGGTAAGCTGCGACAGATTTTAATTGTACGAATTATTTTGATTCGTCACAACGGCTATGCAAACTGAAGACCAGTCGTACTACAGCAACCCCGCTCGTGACATAAGCGGTGTAACGTCGTGGATTTCTCTTTCTTGAGAAGAGATCGCCCGAACCAAAGCTCTCTTTTCCTCGGAAGGGCTGTTCCGAGGAGCTGAGGGGGCCACCCTTAACTACCAGAGGAAAAGCAAGCCTATGGGCTACTGCTGTGTAAGTTGGCTTTCATATATCTAGCTGAAACCAACTGATGCCTTGAGAAGACAGCGGAGGAAGACACCCTGCCGTGTGTCTCTGTCTATCGAGATGCAGGTCACAAAACGCGAGACTGGCCGGCACTCGCCTCCTAGGTTGCCGAAAAAAGCGCAAGACTGGCCGAAAAAAGCGCAAGACTCGCCCCACCGAGATGAAGACGACTCCCGAGGGGAGCTCATCTGACCAGCGTCTATAGCGTGGGAAACCGCCACTAAAACCAACCCATAGATAGGGGCGCCTGACAACAGGATATCAGAAATAAGGAGAGAGAGAGGGCCAGCAGCCAGAATCGACGAGATCAGCGGAAGGCTGTCCCAGGTGCTGATTGGTGCGGGTCCGTCTCTCGGCTAATGACTGAAAGAGTCCTTGTGAATGTTTGAGAGAAATCTCTCAGATGCAGACTAGAATAGTCTCTCTGCCATTGTACATATTGAAAACATGTGGATTTTTAATACAAGCTATGTTTTTAAATAATTATGTCTCTCGTGTGGTTATTTTCAACTACAGGGACGTTACAGCGGGTACCGCATTGCCCCACGCACTATAGTTCCATTTTTTTTCTAAAACCCTCACGGGCAGCCACCATACCTTGATATATCGACACAAAGCCTTATAACTCCCCTTTATTAAATCAAACAAGTTTTATAACATATTTACAAAAGAACAAGTGGAAGCCAACTCGCTGCCACAACAAAAGAATAATTAAACAGAGGTTATACAAATATTCAAACATATCAAACAACAAGAGATAACAATATTAGTGTTTTACTACAAAATTCAAAGACCATTTATGAACACCTGCAAAGAGAAACAAACCAACATATAAATTTCAAATAATAACCATGTAAATTTATTCATAGTTCAAATAAGTATTGTATATTCAGTGATTCAAGTTACAGTATATTGAAATGCCCAGTTATGCTTATTGAACAAGCGATGTAGTAAAAAACTATATTCATCAGCACTGAAACTATATTATAGTAAAACTAAGAAGCGTACTAAAGCCCTTGTCACGTCGGCATCCCCTTTTCTTCACAAGTGATGGACTTGATTGTTTCCCACACATGTGCTTTTCTAAGTACTCTAAGGAACGTTAAAGGAAGGACAGAATAATGACTTTTTTCCGTTCCAGAGAGTCCCATCTGTTGCAGAAAATTTGACTCGGTGGCGACTGCCCTGTAATTTGGGGACAGTGAAGTGATGAATGGTCGACGAAGGGTGGAACCTCTCCCGGACCATGGAGGCGGTTCTGAGGGTCGCCTAAGTGACGGATGGAGTCCGAGAACGGCACGAGCGGAAGTGACACAACGGACCCGGAAATGAGGGGCATTAAAGCACTTCTGGAAGATTCTAGACGGCTGGAGAAGGAATTAGCGGAGATGATAAAAGGCGGCTGCCTTTTGTCTACGGGGGAGGGGGGACTTGCTACACCGACGAGCTGGAGAGCAGTCGGGTTTGTGAAGGCTGAGGCCTATTTTATTCTCTTGTGAGATGCACGGGTTTGCTCTTGTTTGAAAAAGAGACTGTGGGGTAAACTGTTTTTGGCTTGTGTTAGCCAGTGATTTCATTGTACTGAATATTTTCTTGTAAATATTTCAAGGTTTAATAAAACTTTTTGTAAATTCTGTAAGTAAGTCTCAGTTTCGAGTTTTTGAATCAGTTTCGTGTTTTTGACTTGGTTTCATCAAGTTTTAATTCGCTGTGGGCCACGTTCTCATACCCTTAACCCCAAAGTACCAAAACACTTAAGCAATGTACAAACTAATTTACAGATAACATAATACAATTTATATAAATCAGTACTAGGTCATCCTAGTACAATGTACTAGATACGTACTAGCACCCACAAGGCGAATCCTTGACAATATTACAACCTACTGTACAACAACCATTATAACAAAATCTACAATTAGGCCCGCCGCAATATTACAATTAGGCCCGCCGCAAATTGAGACCAGCGCACATTCAGCCCGCTCCCAACTTAAACATTGTTGCAACTTCAAATTTACGGTCTCTAGATGGCGCTATTATTATTATTATTATTAATGTATTATACTTTAATAGTATATTAGTTTTACATAATATAACCAATGTAACAATTAATGTAACAATCAGTCAACTTTTCAACACGTTCAACGTCCATGTTGAAAAATAGAAAAACAATTTGATTGCTGTACTTTTAAACTTCAAATCTGACCCACGGCCCACGAAAACTGTGCGACATTCACAAATTTTCCTACGCATGGGACACAGCTGAGTGGGCTGGCTTGAAGATGGGTCGAATATGCGGTGCCTCAGTCAAAACTATGTTTCACAGTTTTCCTCACGCGCAGGGACGCGCCGTCCATATGGGCAAGGTCGTGCGACGCACAACGACGCCAAAGCGTGAAGGCGCCGTCAAGTTAAATTTAAACATTTTTTGAAACTCTATTACAACAAATTTACATAAAAACAAAGATTATTTATCAATACCAGAGGTGAAATTTTATTATCTGCCATCTACCAATACTGACCGGCCAGAACGGTGGTGAAATTATACTACTCCTCTACCTAGTTTTCAGGTTTAAGCTTGCAAAATGTTGGTGTTAAGGCCTCAACTCATGTACGCCGGAACCTAAGTGTGTAAAAGGGTGTGGCTGGTAGCGTCCCCACGCCGAACTTGAAAAGTGTAGTATATGTTTTTGTGGAGCAATGGCGACCAGAGTGTTCGCTTAGCTCAGTGCTGTGTACGATAATAAATATTTCTTGTGAGTGAAATTAGTGTTACAGTCCATTTCTTGTCTAAACTGTGTTTGAGAGTGTTAATTAACATAATCAGTTGGGTTTATTTAAACGCTTTCGTGGTCAGTGCAGGTTCATTAATTTTTTTAATTTTGTAGTGAGCGGTGAGCCGGTAAGCGTGATTTTCTATAAGGATGATTGATTGTGAAAAATCATTTAAAAATAAGGTAAGTGATTAACAAATCAGCTTTACATAAATTTAAGACTACAGGATAAAAACAAGAATGTCACAAAATATCGAAAATTGAGTTAATGCCGTCATCTAGTAGAAAAGTATTGTGATAGCGTGGGAATAGCGCCTTCGACAATGTACCAGGTGTGAAACTCTCGTCAAGAAAGGGTTTTGTCCCCAAACGATTTGTGGGGATAAAAAGACAATTTCATGCTAGGTCACGCTCGGCGCGACCGGTTTGACAGCGTCTTAGGAAGTCGCCTGGCTGTGGAAAAAGGCTCCCCGCCGGAAGGGTTGACGTCACCAGGAACCAGTTCAGCGAGGGAGCAAGGTTTTAAAACGGGACTGTGAGCCCTTGAAGGGGGCTTTTGCTGAGAGATTTGGAGAGGCGTTGGTCGCCGGACTTTTAGAGGACTGACGTGATCTTGTCAGCGGGCCACGTGGATCGACAGGACAGTCGAAGCGTGTGCGTTTTTGATTTTCGGCTGTGAGCAGGGGCGTAGCTAGGGGGGTCCGGTCCTCACTGGGAGGCACATATTTTGGGGCGGCATATTTTTATTTAGTATTAGTTGTAAAAACCACGTGTTCAATTCATAAGTTTTCTGTTCGATTTCTACGAATTATGAATTACTATATGATTTCGAATATTTTTCCTCATCGTCAAGTTAATGTAGGTTTGAAACAATTATCTCTAAAAATTTTGCTCGGATACAGACATCAATGGTGCCGACGTCGAGTAGAAGTTCTTTGTACTACTCCATGTTTAGTACCACCGTTTTGAGAGCATTATACACGATTTTTCTACTATGAAAGTTAGAAGATTAAATATATAAATATGTTTTGTTTACATACACATATGTGTACAATTTGTTTATCCAACAGAAATGAAATTATTTATTTTTATTTATAAATATAAAATAAAACATTTTATGGAATTTTTTTTATAAATTAGGTATATGTTTTGTCTCATATGTGGGAAAACTGAGACCTCCGTAAGTTTCTTGTGGTCTTTATAAAAGTTGCATTTATAGGTATATCAACCTAAGCAGCCTCCTTTATTACTGCCTAATCTAAATATGGCATCCAATGGTAAAAAAGTTCTCCACCTATAGTTTGTCTCAATTACAATTATTTATTTATGTTTATTAATTTATAAAATCCACCAATTGATTGACTTTATAATTGGTGGGACTTTATAATTGGTAATGAAAGGGCGGCAAATTGGAGACCGCCCCGGGCGGCAAAAGTTCTAGCTACGCCACTGGCTGTGTAAACCGCAAGGCAGATTGCATTTGCGTATTGTAATGACTTATGTACAGTTGCACTTCTGTGTGAACATATCAAGAAAAGAATAAAGTGTTTTTGTAACACTAAACACCTTTTTTCGAGTCATTTCTTGGGTTGTGGAAATAGTCTCGGCCAGTCGACGCCGGGAGAGTTAGCAGGGGATCGCCCGGGGCACAGCAGTGAAGCATCTTCGCCTTGGAGCCATCACAGTATCTATATTTTTATTATTCAGGCACCTCAGAGTACTGGACAGAGGTACCTCCTTTTGAACTAGGTAATTAATTTTTTTTTTAACATTCCCTCTTTTTGGGGTGGAAAATATTCAAGTTTATTGTACATTATTTTTCATAAAAATGCATTTTCCGTTAGAATCGTTTCAAAAACTCAATACAGATACCTTTATTTTATGAATAAAAATTGATTCACTTTATTTTTATACAGGGTTGATAAAAATCACGATTTAAAAAAAATCAAAAATCAACAATTTTTTAAAAAAAATCATTATTTTATGATTTTTTAGATAATTTTTAACCGATTTAAATCATCTCAACCCTGTTTTGATACATATAGTGTTTAAGAATCCTTGGAAGTTCTAAACTTTAAAATGGATGTTTCTCGTTATTGATATAATGTGACATTTCGTCTTTTCCCCCTGTAGTTTTTAATAATAAAGCTTTTAAAAAATTACATAGTTTTAATTATACATTCAGTTTTTCTAATTTTGAATACTTAACGAAATCTGGCGTTATAATATTTCAGTACTGTTATGGCAAAACACGCTATTTGCTTTTTTTACAAAATGTAGGTACTTCTTCCCATTAAATAGTCACAAATAGGGTAAGTATAGTGAATTTAGTTGTAAAAAATGAAAATTAAAAATCACTATGTACTATTTACGCGACGTTTTAAATTAAAATGGCAAAATACTCATAAGTACATTTTGTAAAAAAGGCAGATAACATGTTTTGCTATAAATAACAACTGAATTACAGAATTTTATATTTTGAATTGTCTTTAATAATTTTTTTATACAAAACAAAAAAAACTTTGTGTTTCTTAACTTTTTATTGGTTTTATTTAAATGGCCAGAGAAGAAAAACAGAAATTGTCTGGTTATCAAAACTTGCTTAACAAGCGAAAACGGGAGGAAGACTTGGAGAAGAACAATTTAAAAATTACCAACTTTTTTCGGAAGCCCACAGATTTTCAAGACAGTACTGCTACTGAGAAGTATAACAGTGGTTTTCCAACTCCATCAATATCGAAGTTGCCATCCGAATTAGGAAAACAAGCCAATGGCGATTCAAGTTCTGATACGTTTCACTCGGTATCATCATGTTCGAGTAAGCAAGACGAATCATCCAAAGACACGAATTCGCCTCTCTCTAACGATCCAGGTCTTTGGCCGAGTATATTATCTCCAGCCCAGGTGCAAGAACTAGTCGAAAAAGGTCATGTATTTTCAAAATAAAACTATGTATCCTAAAGACAAAAGTGGACGTAAGTTTTCGGATGTATATTTCACTCGCATTCTGTCAAATGGTGAAAAGGTTCAGCGAGATTGATTACTGTATTCTATCAAGAAAAATGTAGTTTTTTTGTTTCTGTTGTAAGATATTCAATGACACCAGTAATCCATTGACCTTTAAAAATACTAAATTAAGTAATCAAGATTTTAATGATTGGCATCACTTAAGTGAACATTTGAAAATTCACGAAAAAAGTACATCTCATTTTCAAAATTTACGTTTCTGGTCAGACTTACTGGAAAGATTAAAGGAGAACCAAACTGTAGATTCCGACAGGGCCGCCCAGAGGGGGGGGGGGGGGGGGCAACTGGGGCACTTTGCCCCAGGCTCCCAACTGCCGGAGGGGCCCCAAAAAATTTAAAAAAAAATATTTATTAGATTTCCTCCGAAAGAAAATTCTGAAGCTTGTACCGTACTTCAAAATTCAAAATAATCTCCTGAAAAAAGCCCCCCCCCCCCCAAAAAAAAATAAATAAATAAATAAAAAAATTATTTGATTAATCAGATTTCTTGGGGCCCCCCAACAGAAGTTTGCCCCCGGCCCCGTAAAGTCTCTGGGCGGCCCTGGATTCCGAAATGCAAAATTTTTTAAAAAGTGAAACTAAACACTGGTGGAGTGTCTTTGAAAGAATAATTTATACACTTCAATTTTTAGCTGAACAAAACTTGGCTTTTCGTGGTCCTAGTAATAAATTATTTGAAAGAAATAATAGAAATTTTTTTAAATGTGTAGAAATGATAGCAAAATTTGATCCAGTTATGTCTGTACATATTAATAGATCTCAAAAAAAGTATGCCACTTTATCTTGGAGATAAAATTCAAAATGAAACGATAAAATTATTAGGTGATAATGTAAGAAATAATAATTTAAATGAAGTTAAGAAAGCAAAGTACTTTTCTATATTACTTGATTGTACTCCGGATGTAAGCAACCAGGAGCAAATTTCTGTTTGCATTAGATATGTTAATTTAAAAAACAATGAATTTAGTGTTGAAGAGCGTTTTTTAACATTTCGTCCTATAAGTGATACAACAGGTAAAGGTTTAACCAACTTTTTACTCAAAACTTTAGAAGATTATGGTTTAGACATTTATAATATGCGCGGACAAGGATATGACGATGGTTCGAATATGAAGGGTAAGCATCAAGGTGTACAAAAAAGAATTTTAGACATGAATTCACGAGCAATATTTGTACCTTGCTGTAATCACATTTTGAACCTTGTTATAAACGATGCTGTAAAATCCAATATGTTCAGTATAAATTTTTTCTCGCTTGTTCAAGAGTTATATAATTTTTTTCTGCCTCAACCAATCGGTGGTCTGTTTTGAAAAGTAATGTTTCAAATTTAACGTTAAAACCTTTGTCGGATACCAGATGGTCTAGCATAATTGATGCAATAACACCTCTAAGATTCCAGTTGGGCGAAATTTACGATGCTCTTTGTCTGGAACAAATTTCGATAACAATACAAAACATTTGGCCATTGCTCTAGTTAAAAAATTTAAAATTATGAGTTTATGTGTGTGTTAGTCTTGTGGTACAGAATACTAAGTAAAGTTGATATTGTTACCAAGATTCTACAAACATAAAAATTTAATATTTCGCCGGCTTGCGAAAGTTTGAACAACGTGAATGCCTTTTAAAAGGAATATCGTTCAGATAAAGGGTTTAGAAACATGCTCGTAGATGCCAAAGAATTCGCATCTTGATTGGAAATAGATGCGAAATTCAAATATTCAGAAATTTTAAGACCACTGAAAGTAAAAAAAACAATTATCCTACGAAAGTGAAGATCAGCCAATTGAAAACGCAGAATTAAAATTTAAAATCAATTGTTTCTTTGCAGTGTTAGACATTACTCTTTCATCTGTTAATGAAAGATTTGAGCTATTATCCTCTCATTCTGATGTTTTTAAATTTTTGTGGAATATTGAGGATTTTGGCAAGTGACTGAGACCAATTTAATTTTTGTAGAAAGCTTGATGAAGCTTTAACCAACAAAGATCGAAACGAAAAAGATATAGACGGAACAGAACTTTTACACGAATTACAATTTCTGCAAAATTGCGATAAAAATGTGACGTCGTCTGTACTAGAAACACTCAATTACATTATGATAAATAATTTAACTCATTCATTCCCAAACATTACTATTGCATTACGTATATTATTAACTATACCAATTTCTGTAGCTACAGCTGAGAGATCATTCTCTAAATTAAAATTAATTAAGGATTACTTACGATCTAGAATGGGCCAGGAGCAGTTAGAAAATCTTGCTATCATTTCTATAGAGTCTGACTTTTTAAAGCAGCTAGATATTGAAAATCTTATTAACGAATTTGCCAAAAGTAAAGCTAGAAAAGTGCAATTTCTATAAGATATTTCAGTCCATCAAATGTGTCTATTTAAAAAAGTGGGCAATCTAAATATATTTTATTTAACCTTTTGTTTTTTAATAATTTGGAATACATATTTTATAACTTTAACACCGTTCTTTTGTTACTGTGCAGTAAAAATTTTAATAACACTTTTTTGTGTGTGTACTTACTGTTTGCCTCCAATAAAAAATACATACGAGCAACAAGTCTGAAGTGTTAATTCTGTAACGATTACCTACGTTAAATTTTAACGATCATCAAATTAGTGTTTTTTTTTTCAAATCATGTAAAAAGTCAAAGGGCTAACGAAGACAAAAACTTAATGGAGGTTAAAATTTAACGTAATCATACTTTTGGCTCAATAAAGGCGCTTATCAGTATTTCGCACGACGGCGCAGAAGATGCTTGGCGCGTCCCTGCTCACGTGTGAGCTGGGTATGTGCTGAGAGTGGGCTGGGCTCAATTTGCGGCGGGCCTTAATGTTACGTACTATAAATACAGTCCATTTATAGTTCACACTTCAAGCTCCTCCATCTGTCAAGCTGGACCCAGAGTTCCACACATAAGCCGAAAGTATGTTTTGTTGATGTTGTGGCTTATCCCCCTTGACCGACAGCAGCATCAGATCAAGGCCATTATAGGCTATTGGGCTCGAAGATGCGGCTCCGATTTTAACTCAGCACCACAAGGGTCGAGTCCGACTTGTCTCAGGGTCCGGACCCGTAATTTTGAACTGAGTCAAGTGACGAGACCGGTACACTTGACCCAGCACCTCCAGAGGTAAATTTGAGAACTTGGAGGACATTGCAGTCACAACAGATTTTACGTGCACCAGCCGCCATTAGCGTACACGGCGGTAGGTTTTGTTAGCGGCCAGCATCGAACCACAGACATTCAGGTCACTGAATTGTTGCTTTTGCCAACGGGGCCACCACGTCCAACAGCCGAAAGTATACTCCCAGTGAGTCAACTTCATTCCACCGCTGTCGCAAACACCGGGAAACTTAATGTAAATGTAACTGTTAATTATTAAAATGGTGGTATTTAGAATGTGTGCTATTAATTCTTGTAAAAGATAAATATTACGTGTGCCGCTTCGAATAACGTAAACTTTTGAGAATAAATAGAGGTTAGTGTCTTGTTAGTTTTCTTATGCTGGCGGACTTACATAATTTTCTTGCGGTGCATCGTTACATTATTTGGTGACTCGGTAAAGCGACTGACTGAAATTACAGTGGAAGGCAAGGATTCTGTAGGTAGATGATACAGAAGACTCAAATTTTAAAAACCAAACGGATCTTCACAAGGTGAGCATCAAAATTCTTCCGTTTTGGGTTGCCAGATCACAGCTATGGTTTTACCAAGTTGAAATTTCTGGTATTATTTCACAAGAGACTAAATTTAACTATCTTGTATCCCAGCTTGAACGAAAATTTGTGGAAAATATATGGGATATCGTACATAGAGAAAGCACCACAAAAAATTTGGACTCAAAATCTAGATTACTGGGACTGTTTAAAAAGAGCGAAAGTGCTCGAATAAAACGCTTAATAACTGGAATAGAACTTGGCGATATGAAGCCAAGTCAACTATTACAAAAATTGAGAGCTGTCGCTACAACGGATGTATCAAAAATTTTAATTAAAACTCTTTCGTTGGAAAAATTGCCCGATGCAATGAAAAATATATTACTAGTCAGTGAAAATGACATCAGCAATTTGGCAATTATGGCTGACAAAATTAGTGATATGAACCCTAAAACTGATATTTATACCGTCAACACTACTACTCCTACATTTAAGAATTTAATGAAAAAAATATGTCATGGAAAAAAAAATAGCTCAATTAAATGTTAATCATACTTCAGACCAAGACAGAAACAACGATCCGATCGTCCTCGTTCGAGATCCCGTAGCAAATTTCGAAGATATTATCCTAAAGAGAAATTTTGCTATTTCCGTTTCAAATTTGGTGACAAATGTTTGCCTGAAAAATGTACTCCTCCCTGCGGATGGAAAACTTCCACCAGCAGCAGAATTAGCGGCAAGTTCTGCTGTCTGGAATCATTATGATCGTTGCAAACACCGATTATTTGTTTCATATAAAAAAAGGGCTTGCGTTTTTTAATAGACAGTGGTGCAAATGTTATTATAATTCCGGCAACACGAAAAGATAAAATAGCGAATGATTATAAATTGTATGCTGCGAATGGCACAGAAATTCATTGTTATGGTAATTTTCTTGCAGTGAATCATTACATTATCTGGTGATCCGGTAAAGCGATTGACTGAAATTACAATGGAAGACAAGGATTCTGTAGGTAGATGATACAGAAGACCCAGGTATTAAAATTCTTAACCTCGATTTCGGACTACGTCGCACTTTTCAATGGCCATTCATAATTTCTAAAGTCAATAGAGGAATTTTAGGTGCTGATTCCTTAAATCACTTTCATTTATTACTTGATATTAACACACATACACACACACACCAAAAAAAAAAAAAAAAAAAACTTATTGATGGGGTAACCAAACTTAATATTATAGGTACAGTTTCTTCATTGTCCCACGAAACAAATATTAGCACTTTAAATAAAACGTCTAAACCACATCTATTAATCAGTACACGCAAACACGATATCAAGCATTATTTTACAATAAAGGGGCAACATGTTTATTCTAAAGCAAGACAACTTGTCGCTCACAAACTCAAACTTGCGAAACAAGTTTCAATTCATGATGAATAATGGCATTATATGACCTTCCATGTCACAGTGGGCAAGTCCTCATCACTTAGTTACTAAGAAAGATGGTACATTATGACCCTGTGGGGATTACAGAAGGCTTAATGACCAAACTATACCAGGCCGTTACCGTATTCCCAGAATAGAGGATTTTCATCATATTTTGATGGGTAAGAAAATATTCTCCAAAATTGATTTATTTAAAGCTTATTTTCGAATACCAATTGCAGAAGAGGATAAACCAAAGATGGCTATTAAAACTCCTTTTGGCCTCTTTGAATTTAATGTAATGAGTTTTGGTCTTCGTAACGCTCCATCAACGTCTCAAAATCAGTCAATCGCTTTACCGGGTCACCAAATATAATGATGCACCGCAAGTAAATTACCATAACAATGAATTTCTCTGTCATTCGCAGCATATAATTTATAATCACTCACTATTTTATCTTTTCATGTTGCCAGAATTATAATAACATCAGTACCACTGTCTATTAATTTATTAATTGGACTAGACTTTGTATTTGCTTATCTCGATGATGTGTTAATCACTTCAAGTTCAAAAGAAGAATATCAACACCACCTCAAATTAGTCTTCGATAGATTAGATGAATTTGGATTGCGTATTAATATCTCTAAATTGGTTATAGGAGTAAACCAACTTCTATTTTTGGGATATCTCATAACACCTAAAGGATCTAAACCATGTCCTGAAAAAGTCCAGCTTATATTAAATAACAAATTACCTGAAACTATTCAAGAACTTTGTGCTTTTCTTGGAATAATTTTTTTTTTTTTACAGAAGATATATAAGAAATGCAGCTCAACATCAAGCCATACTGCATGATTACCAGAAAGGATCCAAAAAGAAAGACCACAGAAAAATTCCCTGGGCAGAAGATGCCAAAATTAAGTTTGAAAACTGTAAGCAAGACCTAGTTATACTACATTGTTAAGATTTCCTAACATGGAATTACCATTGTTCTTATGTACAGATGCTTCCAGTTGGGCTATTGGTGCTGTCTTACAGCAATATCAAGATAATGGTTGGAAACCAATTGCATTCTACTCCAAAACATTATGGTATTTAGAATGTGTGCTATTAATTCTTGTAAAAGATAAATGTGTGCCACTTCGAAATAATGTAAAGCTTTGAGAATAGAGGTTAGTGCCTTGTCAGTTTGCTTATGCTGGGGGACTTATATAATTTACTTGCGGTCATTGCAAACTCTCCAACTGGTGTTTTTATTTCTAATGTACTTGATTTAATATGTTGTAAAAATATGAGGCGGTGAAAGGCAAAGTGGTGTAAGTCTAAAGTGTTTTACTGCAAAAACTACAAAAAATTCCACTATAAATTGAACAAATTATAATTCATAATAATTACTATAATATTGCAAATAATAATTATTTGCAATTCCACTATAAATTGAACATGGAGATTACATTTTTGCCCTCAAATGAAAAAAGTTGAAAATGGGACCAACTCATATGTCCGATTAACAACTTGCATTGCAAATCCTTACTGCTGCCAAACTATATTATTCTAAGTCGATCAACATTCAGTAACACTTTATTGTTGCATCTTTGAGATTTTTTTTCTACTCTAAGTTTCAACTGAGTGCATCCTTTCTGAAATTATGAGTTTTCATTATTTTAAAATGCTGCAGAAAATAAAACAGCAGAACAAGAGCTATGTCGTATATAGAGAGGATCACTGTTTCATTATATCCAAATACTTCTCTACCTTTTTACTATGCTGACCATGTATGAACTGTTTCTAAGAGCTTTTTATGTAAAAAAAGAGAAGTGTTTAAGAGGTTTACATTATACAGGGTGCGGCAAAAAGAACATTCTGATTTGGAACGTCAATAACAAAAATAGAAAGCAAGATAGAGAAATAAATCTTTTATACCTGAGATGTACACAATATGCCATTGTCATCCATTAGGTTTTAAAGATTACATCAGTTAAATGGCGACCGCCATTTTTGATGCAGTTTTGAAGTCTCTTTCGGAAATTTTGCATGGATCTGAGGACTATGTCCAGTGGAATCGCTGTAATTTCTTGCGTAATTGCTGCCCCGAGTGTTTGCAAATTTGTTGGTCAGTGTTGGTACACAATTGATTTGAGATAGCCCCACAGAGAAAAAAAAGCCACACACAAGAAGCAATTAGGCAAGAAATTACGGCGATTCCGCAATTTAGACATGGTCTATAGATCCATGCAAAATTTCTGAAAGAGAGACTTCAAAACTGCATCGTAAATGATGGTTGCCATTTAACTGATATAATCTTTAAAACTTAATGGATGACAATGGCATATTGTGAACTTTTCAGGTATAAAAGATTTAATTCTCTATCTTGCTTTGTATTTTTGCTATTGGCATTCCAAATCAGAACGTTCTTTCTGCTACACCCTGTATAACCCAACCCAATGACTATTGCAAATAAGTTAAAAAAGACCCATTTTATAAGTTACTAAATTTTGGAAGAAAACTCAAACATTTCCATTTTTTATAAAAAATTTATTTCATGAGAAAAGCTCCAGTCATAGAGAAATAACACTCTAGAAATGAAAGTCAGATGAACATTCTTTCATTCTACTTAAAATGGAAATATATACAAATATAATACATATGAGTGGATACTAGAAGACAACAGATAATTTATGAGGGGATGTTCATTTTTTTAAATTAAAGACAGCTACCACATTAACTATCCCAACGGCTCCTCTTTCTCTCTTTACGGTTCTTGTCTGAGACCTCTGGACAGTCCTTGGTAGGGGTCTTCCAAGCTGTGTCTGTAGCAGCAGTAAACTGCGATTTGTATTGGGCCTAAAGAAGTACACAAAGAGATTACCATAATTATATAAATAAGCTAGAGGTACTTGATGATCTCAAAAGGTACCTTTGAGCAAATAATTTTACTTTTTTGTTGTTGTTGGGGGATTATATATTTATAAATAAAGCCCTAATGACTACACATCATTTTTGATTACTTATTCAGTAATGAAGTATAAATAAGTCATGTAATTACAAGTATAAATTAATTCAAAGCACACATGGATTTCAATATTGACAAAATAATTAAAAGCATAAATAAATTCAAAACATATACAAATTTCAATATTATCAAAATAAACCAATGTGCATCATCCAAATGAATTGTAATAGAATTTTTAGATTTTTAGGAAAAAAATCAAACCATAACTTTAGTAGACTAAACAATAGATAAAGCCAAATAGAAATACTACAGAACAATAATTACTAGAATGCTTGACAACAGAGAAATGTTTGGTGTTCATTCATTGTAAAATAACATCAATAGTTTAAAACAGAAGGGGCAGAATCACAATCTTAAGGAAAAGGTTTCTCAGTTTTAGATAACTGAGATAACTCAGTTGTTGAAATTTTGTTTCATTGTCTGCTGCTAATTAAGTGGTACACGTTTCTCTGTCATTAAAAATCTTAAAATGTCTTTCAAGTGTTTTTACCTCCCTGCTTATGTGATGATGAAAGATATATTTTGACTAAAAAAGAAAAAACGTCCTAGTCAAAGAAAGATATTGTAATGGTAAGGAAATTAAAATCACATCAATGTTCACATTTAGCAACAAAATTTTAAAACAGAATTAAAAAATATTTCAGTTTCACATTCCAAAAAGTTTTCATATATGTTAAGAAGTAATTATCTTCACTTAAAAAAAAAAAAAAAACAACACACTGCTGTGATCTGAGGACCCACATCAAATTATTCTATTGTAAACCAGTTGGTACAGGTATATCTATACTCAGATTTTCATTATAGTACGGTTGGAAAGTTTGCACTGGGACTAAAATGAGCAAATTTGTCCAAAATCTTTACTTAAAATTTTGTAAGAATTCTAATGTTCATCATATAATACTACAATTGGGGGAAAATACAGTCAGTTAAGAAAATAAAATTTTATTCAAAATTCAAAGAAAAAAAACTAACGAGAATATGCTCATGCTTCTATTACCTGAAAAGCTGACTTCATTGCAGATAATCGATCTGTCTGTGGTCCACTTAATTTAGCAAAGTTGGAGTGTGTAATGCTGCATATTGGATGATTGCTCGATGCACCAGAGAACTGAAATATAAGAGCATATAGAAATATTATTGCAAAATTATGATAAATGTTGTTAAAAGTCAATTTTTAACACATATGCACACAATAATAATAAAATCACAGCATATTACACCAGAATTCAGATTGCTTCTTTCTAAAAATATTCAGCGAAAACAGTAACTGACAAATTTAATCATCGTATTTTATAATTTTTTCGTGAGTTTGACAGACTCCACACAAGTATTTGTATACATAAACTGCCTATAATTGAAGCACTTTAAATTAACATAAGATGCAAATAAACTGCATTTTTTGGTGTGCAAAGCAAGTATTAAATCAATCTTTATTTAATCAAAATATATATTACCATTTCATCAGAACCAAGGCCTGGCCTTTCTCGAAATCCTAATCCCTGCCCACGGTTCACCTTTTTACCTTTTCCTTGCTTAAAACGGGACTTTCTGAACCATGCACTCTAAAGTAAGAAGAAAAAAAAGGTTGAAAAGTATTAAATCTTTTCTGACATAAGAATTTTACCCAAAGTATATAGAACATTTGAATACCTGCATAGCTAAATCCATCAAAGCTTGTGGAACAGCTTGATTGGCTCCTTCCAGGTTTCTTACTAAATGACCAGCAAATTCTTTATCTTTGTCAGTCACCAATGTATATGCAATACCCTTTTCACCTATACCAGAACAAAATCCTTACTTTTAGCACATTGAAACAAATAATACTGGGAATATACATTCGCGAAACAGAGAGCGAAGTTTAGGGGAAAGCAGTGATTTATTGGTCCCCTTGCCAAGAGGAGGTTTTATGGCGTCCCTCGTGCCTTTGATGATTTATCCTCAGACCGTTCTGGAGAGCAGTTTTAAGATGAATGATCAAAGCGACAAAATACTTCCCCCACGTTTGGGGGGGGGGGGGGGGGGCTAATTGACACCAAAATGTGTCAAGAGGTGATATACACCACCGTAATAAAAAATTAAATGAAGGTGTATAGTGCAGAGTAAAAAACGCAATGCAATGTAGAGCTCTAATCTTTTATTTAAAAGTAAAAATGTCGGCAACTAAAATATAAACGAGACAGAAATAAAATAGCAACAGAGAAAGTCCCATCTGGACTAATGTAAAAAGCATTACTGTCATATACGGTAAATAACTCTTTCGGACAAGAGCACCGACTGATAGACGCCGTCATGCCGACTGACTTGGATGTTCTATCCACCGCTGATATAATGCGTTTCGCCTTCTAAAATTTGCATACTCCGTCAGCAAACCACGCTGCTAAATTATCTTATTGGATACTCTGTGTTACGGAATTGAGCCGCTAGAACCTGGCGGCTCTTCCAACCAAAGTTAGTTAAGATTTGGGGGCAGGAATGCCCCAAACTTTACTGATAGCTAATAGTGCAGAGTCGTACTGGCTAGCAGGGAAGGTTGGACTCTTAATCTTTAGATATAGTCAGAGCAACGCTAGCTAGCTTTGTTGTGTGATATGCAAGATGTTAAAAAGACGTACGAAGGTTTAGGTAAGATAAAAAATACATTTATTTAGGAAAAACGACATTAAAGTGTCTTGTTTACAGACGCACTACACAGCTCGTAGTGTTATCCTAAAAAGTTGGCTTTGTCGTGTTCTTACCGAGGTGTAGAAAAATAAAAGAAAAATTAACTCACAGGTGGTCGAGGCAAAACTTTACCATCGTGGTAAAAAAACACTTAAGGTAGATAGTGCCTTCCTGGCACAAAAACCATCCCGTGGCTACCTGCGGGCATGCAAGGTCGAGACGACTAGAGCATCAGTGCACTGCTGGCAAGTTGGTCGCCGCTTCCTAATACGGGTCCTCGGTAGTGCCTGGCTCGGTAAAATCGCTTCTCAGCAACTATCACTCAACCACACCGTCTAATACCACAGCGAATACTACATCGAATACCCCGTCTAAGTGAACGGGCTGGGTATTTATACCGGCGTCGACCGCCGCGCTCCCTCGTGGCAGGAGAATAGCGAAGTTAATTATGCTAATTTTACGTGATGTGCGTTGACGTCATTCTTAACTGATGGTATGGCGTCATCGTTGGATTAATGACGTCGTTCGGCTGGCATATCGCTGGTCATGACGCAACTGGCGTCTGACGATGCTTACACATTGCTGTGGAGGTGGGAAATGATGTAAATACATCGCTCCTGCTACGTGGCTGGAAGGTTAGGGGAAGAAGAGGAAAGCTAATCGGGATTTTCCCTAACAACTGCCCCCCCTTTACAGAAATGAGCACCAACACATGCACGTGGTTAAGTTACATGTTTTGCAAAACAATAAGGGTAAGTCGCTTGTATAAACATACAATAAATATTCTGTTGACATGTTTCTATAAAAATAGCTTATAATCCTGAACAATTATGCAATACAATTCAAAATGCAATATTCAATAGGCAAATAATATGCAATACAATTCATCAACAGGTAGGGCAAAGTATACACACGCAGTATTTTTTCAGACAAAAATTCAAAACATTCGTGGGCCCACTTTCATACACACAATCATGCGAAAAAAAAACATTTGCGTATAACATACCCTCCGATGTTTAAATAGCATAAAACTTTAAGAATATATTAAAATTGATTACAATTTGCTTGTCACAAACAACGTACTAGTAAATATATTAAAGTATAGACACAGTACGGAAAAAATAGAAACAGTTATTGCTAGTATGTAGATATAAACACAATGCTAGATAGAGACATAAACGTGCATATATAAACACAGTACAGAATATATGCAATGGTAACGTTAGTATTAAATACACATGCGACAAAATGCAGAATGTATAAACACATTGCAACTGTAAAACACTTAAGCGAACCCCTCCCAAATTATGTGGGAGAAAGAAGGTTCTCATAGAACTAACCCGAAACAATGGCCGTTAGTTCCGTAAACAGAAAATAATGGAAAGTAATATAACTCATAAATTAATAACCGTCCTAGTCTCAAGGATAAGGTTTATTTTAAGGAAATTCGGTTTATTAGAGTTAGGAATTTACTTTAAGTTTATAGCTTTCAAGTTTCTGATTTAAAAATTATTTGTTTAAAGGCTGAAAAGTCTGTTTTTGTTTTTGGTTTTGTGAACGGATCTGCTAGATTCTTTTTGCTAGGCACGAATTTTATCTCGAAAACTTCTTTTAGAAGGAGATCACGCACAAATAGAAGCTTTATATGAATATGCTTAGTGCGACTATTTTCAATCGGCGATTTTAAGAAGTCTATTGCAGATAAGTTATCCGTTCTGATAAGGGGTTTGGATCTAGTTAGCTTGATTATCTTCAATTTTTCGCATTCTTGCATTATACGGTTGATCCACAGTATTTCCTTGCAGGTTTCTGTTATAGCCATGAATTCAGCTTCCATAGTTGACAGCGCTATGGCCTTTTGCTTGCCAGTTCGCCAGAATATAGGCGATTTATCTAGTAAAATGAGTTGACCGGAAATTGAAACTCGGTCGTCTCGATTGGCGGCAAAATCGCTATCACTGTAAGCTGTTAATTCATTAGAGGTAGAGGAAATATTTAGCTTTAAATTTTTTGTACCTATTACATACCCTAATAGCTTCAATAGACCGTACCAGTGAGCAAATCCTGGGTTAGACTGAAACTGACTGAAGATATTTACCGCATACGCAATGTCGGGTCTAGTTCGACTTGCGATAAATGCTAAACACCCTAGGATATTTCGATACGGTAGTTTTGATATTTCCGTTAATTCAGGTTCAGATGTAGGGCTTTGTAATTTGGTATATATTGTTCCTTTAGCTATGGGTAAGGATACAATTGGGATATTGAAGGTTTTGAAGCGTTTAGCAACTTGATCTATGTATTGGGTTTGATGAATGAAAACTTGTTTTCGATTGAATTCAAATTCAACCCCCAATAACTTAGAAGTTTGGCCAAGTATTTTAATGTCGAAACACTTCTGCAGAATTTTAACTGCTGCTTCAATATGGGTTTTAGTTTTTCCAAAAAGAACTATATCGTCTACGTATAAAAGTAAAATTAGATTATTAGGTAAATGGTAAACACAGTTAGCCCAGTTAATTTTCTTAAAATTATTTTCAAGTAATATATTCTCAATTTCATAAAACCATACCCTTCCGCTCTGGTGTAAGCCATAAAGGGCTTTCTTTAGTAGACAGAGGTAGCTTTCTTTTCCTTTTTCTACGAAACCGGGTGGTTGGGTAATCGTAATGGTTTCAGATAAGGGTGCGTATAAATACGCGCATTTGATGTCTAACTGGAGGTGATACCACTTTAGGTTGGAAACTAGCATGGAGAAAAATAGGCGTATAAGGGTGAAATTGACTACAGGTGAAAAGGTTTCATCATAGGATTCTCCCTTTACCTGTTTGTAGCCTTGTGCTACGAGCCTCGCTTTGTATCTTACCACATTTCCATGCTCATCAGTTTTGGTTGTAAAAACCCACCGACAACCGAGAGGCTTGTACTTTGAGTGTGGCGGCACTAGGCTCCATGCACCCCTTTCACTTAACACTTTTAATTCTTCTTCCATCGCTTTCTTCCATAGCTTAGATTCTTTACTTTTGAATGCTTGTTTAAAGGTTTTCGGGATGACTACAGTTTCTAGTCATGCTGTGTCAATTTCACTTTCGGAAGTGTCATAGGCGGAAAAGTAGTTGATTTCTTCATTTTCCGTCTGACTTTCAGATTCCAGATCGCTATCATCGTCAATCACCTGTCGCTGAGGGGTTGGAACAGGGCCCGTCCTACCATTCTTACCGCTAAAGTTGAAGTATTCAGGCTGGTACTCAATTTTATGCTTTTTACAGTATTGCTTGAGTTCTTTGAGGCTTCGCAATATGTGGCTCTTGCCCCCTTGCCTTTTAACTTCTCGATAATATATATCGGTCCGCTTTCCATCTGGTCTCGGAACGGCTTCCCTTGTCCACTTAGCGACTCGGAGTCTAGGTGTTTGGACGTATAGTTCTCTGTCTGATTCGTCTTCACTTGCTTCATCAGTTTGAACTGCATCACTAGGGCCTGGTCTGGGAGCCTGCTGGTAACTCCGGGTATGTACTCGGCGCGAATCCATATGTGGGATTACCACCGTCTCAAGCTCCGGGTTGTGAAGTGAGTATATGGTAGTTTCTGGATGGTCGCCCAGCACTGCTCCATTGTTAGTCTGCTTAGCTTTCAATTGATAAAAATTTAGTTCATCTTCAGCAAAGCTAACATTCCGGGTTTCGACTATTCGCCCAGTTTCTGGGAACAACACTCTGTACCCTTTAATCCTACATGCGTAGCCTACAAGAACTCCCTTATTAGCTCTGGGATCAAATTTGGTTCGGTGTTGCTTCGGCACACCCACAAAACAAACTGACCCGAATGGTTTAAGGTGACTAATGGAGGGTTTGAACTTTCCGTATTTCTCAAACGGTGTTTTCGTCTGGTTTCTACGGCACACTCTATTCCAATTGTAGGCCGCATAGCGGACGGCTTCTGGCCAAAATTTTACTGGAACCTTACTTGAATTTAGGATCGTGCGGAGGGTATTCCCTATTGTCTGGTTCAACCTCTCTGCTACTCCATTCATTTCAGGCGAATAAATATCGGTAAATTCGTGGGCCACACCATTCGTACGGCAATACTCTTGGAATTGTGAGTTGTCAAACTCCTTACCATTGTCAGTTCTGATAGCTTTGAGCTTAGTTGAAAGGAATCTTTCGGCGCGTTTCACATGATTTAAAAAGGTGGGAAAAGTAGCTGTCTTATCTTTAATCGGATACAGGGCGATTTTCCTTGAGTGATCATCGGTGATACTCAAAAAATACCTCTCTCCTGCATATCCCGTCGTTGAAGCAGGTCCCCACAAATCTAGATGTAAAAGTTCTAGTGGTTTTGTTGACCTAGTTTGGCCGATTGGTTTAAATGTCACCCGTTTAGCTTTATTTAACCTGCAATCCTCGCAAAAAAGTTTGGATGATTTTACCTCCTGAGCACCCCTGACACTTTTATTTGTAAAAGACTGGCTGATTAATTCAGGGTTCATATGGCCCATTCTGCGGTGCCATCTGCTCAATGCACTGGCAGGTTTTTGATTACTTTTGCTTAGGGTATTTCGTTTCTTTCTAGCTGTAGTTTCATAAGCCTTACCTTTCTTCGATCGAGTTTCTTTCTCGTGTTGGTAAGCTTTCTTTCTCGCAGCTTGTTCTGGGGTTAGCTGCTGTTTTGCATAAAAAATTCCCCCCTGTTTGCGAGCTGTGAAATAACCTTTTCCATCTTTATCGTAAACGTGGAGTTGTCCATTTCCCCCTTCAAAAGTAAATCCATCTTCGTCAAGTAAAGGTAATGAAACTATGTTGCGCCTTAGAGATGGTACATACAATGCACGCATAAGCGTAATGGCGCGTTTCTCGCCCTTACAGAGTAGGTCGACTGGCCCTCTTTGCTTGATAGGGATAGGCTTTCCCCTAGTAGCAACTGCTAGGCTCCTGTCATTTACATCCTCAAGGGGTCCATCAAATAGGAATTTATCCTTACAAAAATGATGGGTTGCCGCTGAGTCGACGACCCAGTCACCTGGATTACTGTGAGATGTAAATAGGGCTTCTACAGTATAATGGCTCTGGGGTTTTTCATTATTTGGTGAGTTTCGCCGGAACGAGCGTTTAGATTTTCTACGCCCCGGTGATTTCCCACTTGGGTATTTCCCAAAATGGACTTGTTTGTTGGGAGAAGGGCTTCTTGATGGAGTTTTCGGTCGGAAATTGTCTTTATTCCAACTTCGAGACTTATGCCGACCCGAAAAGGTGTTCTGCGTTTCGCAAGTAGCGTTTTCACGCTTATCCTGTCTCTGCACGCTAATTCGGGTTTCTTCGGCGACTAGTTCAGTTAGAATGGCTTCGAATTTAAATTCCGCATCTTTCCAACGAAGTATAGTTTGCACTAAGTGATCAAACTCCGATGGTAAGTACCGGATTAGCTGGAAACAGAGGTAAGTCTCATTTATTTCTTGATTTATTCCCTTTAGGCTTTCGTTTAACTTGCGGATTCGTGCCGCAAACATGTTAATTTTCTCGCTAGCGTAGGGCTTACAATTAACCAGTTCGGTAAATAATTGCATGTGCCGGCTACGACTGTCAGGCTGAAAATGCCTATTTAGGGTTGACCATGTGTCCTGGGGGGTGGTACAATGTTCCACGACCGACTTAAACGCAGGGGATAGGTTTAAAAAGATTGTAGATAAAGCGAGTCGGGTTCTTCTTTCAAAGTCCCTTACCTCAGCTAAATTTTCCGCACTTGCTATCGGTTTGGTTTCGCGGTTATTCACAATGTCCCACGCATTAAGGGATATTAGTACAAATTTAATATCTGCTACCCAGGTATGGAAATTTTCCTCGGTCAATTTATCTATAGCCATATGGGGTTGTAAAGAGGCCATGTTTTAAGTTACAAGTACAGTATGTAAATCTATATATATATATAAGCATATAAAAAAAAATGCAAGACAGTATTTAGAACACTAAATATTATATATATATACAAATAGGCCCCCCCCAAATATAGAATTTCATAAATTCAGGGCCTTTACCTTTTGTTTATACCTTCGACGCTTAGCTTCTCACATATCACAAAGCTTTCGCGTTGTGCTCTGCTATTTTAGATCAATGTCACCCTTAAGTAAAAAGTAGTTGTTTACAACTTAACTTTAGGGCCTGGCGCCCATAACCAAAATGTTACGGAATTGAGCCGCTAGAACCTGGCGGCTCTTCCAACCAAAGTTAGTTAAGATTTGGGGGCAGGAATGCCCCAAACTTTACTGATAGCTAATAGTGCAGAGTCGTACTGGCTAGCAGGGAAGGTTGGACTCTTAATCTTTAGATATAGTCAGAGCAACGCTAGCTAGCTTTGTTGTGTGATATGCAAGATGTTAAAAAGACGTACGAAGGTTTAGGTAAGATAAAAAATACATTTATTTAGGAAAAACGACATTAAAGTGTCTTGTTTACAGACGCACTACACAGCTCGTAGTGTTATCCTAAAAAGTTGGCTTTGTCGTGTTCTTACCGAGGTGTAGAAAAATAAAAGAAAAATTAACTCACAGGTGGTCGAGGCAAAACTTTACCATCGTGGTAAAAAAACACTTAAGGTAGATAGTGCCTTCCTGGCACAAAAACCATCCCGTGGCTACCTGCGGGCATGCAAGGTCGAGACGACTAGAGCATCAGTGCACTGCTGGCAAGTTGGTCGCCGCTTCCTAATACGGGTCCTCGGTAGTGCCTGGCTCGGTAAAATCGCTTCTCAGCAACTATCACTCAACCACACCGTCTAATACCACAGCGAATACTACATCGAATACCCCGTCTAAGTGAACGGGCTGGGTATTTATACCGGCGTCGACCGCCGCGCTCCCTCGTGGCAGGAGAATAGCGAAGTTAATTATGCTAATTTTACGTGATGTGCGTTGACGTCATTCTTAACTGATGGTATGGCGTCATCGTTGGATGAATGACGTCGTTCGGCTGGCATATCGCTGGTCATGACGCAACTGGCGTCTGACGATGCTTACACATTGCTGTGGAGGTGGGAAATGATGTAAATACATCGCTCCTGCTACGTGGCTGGAAGGTTAGGGGAAGAAGAGGAAAGCTAATCGGGATTTTCCCTAACACTCTGCAAATGCCGTCACCCCAGTAGGCGCGGTGGCGAAACTCACTTCTATTGCGTCATCCCGTCCGCGTTTTGATGGATGGGAAAAACTTTACTCGTACGTCTATCAAGAGGCTTAGGGGGGAGCTTATTCGCGTATGTGTAGTTGTAGCTTAACAATATATGCTTCAATAAGAATCATTTGCATTTAGGTTATTTGGAAACAGTCTACAGTTTCAGCATACAGTTATACATAATCTTATAGTAATTATCGCTTTAATATGATTTAGGTAAAGTATATTTAGTTTTAACCATTTCAATTCTGATTAAAGAAGTGCAATAACACTTTATTGATAAATGGCAAATTTGTTATTATCTGTTTGAATGTTATTGATCAGTAATGAGCTAACTTGTTTTGATAAATGTAGATGAGTAACTAGGACAGTTTTTAAGAGTTTAAGGCTGTATATCAGAGCTTGCACATTTCTTAACTTTCAACTTTACATTTCATTTTTTAACAACCAACTTTAGCTTTAGAATGTGGCAGACTTTCTAAATTAATTACAATAACAGTAAATGACAAATAGTCAAAACAATTATTCTTATTTTTGATTAGTAAATTATCTCAATTCCTTAGCTACTTTTTTATTTATTAGTTACAGCCAAATCAAATGTTTTATGTTCTTTACTGACAGTAAAATACTCACTTTCTATACCAATAATGTAAATAATGCTAGATATAATTGCAGTTTCACTGACAGTAAATCCTCTTAATCCACAAATATATAATCTTTGAGGAAATATAAAAATGTTAGAAATTGTTATGTAATTGCAGTTTATTTCTTAACTCAAGGAGAACTGGAAGTTATATTGAATACACATACATTTTCTAAATATATTTTTCAGAATTATACATTTTCTAGAATTAATGCCATTAGAATTAATCTTACTGGAAAACACCTAAAATCTTATGCCACCAAATAGTACTGAATTTATTGCAAGACAATGAAGCAAAATGATTTGCACCTCAAAATCTTTAAGTCTTTGAAGAGTGTGTTTACAGTATCTTGATGATACAAATAATTCCTTATTTACAATGGACAGCATATGAACATTGTTGTCATACCGTTTTAGCAGCAATTTACCCTCTCTTTCAAGGTTTTCCCTGATGAGTCATATATATGTAAAAATTTTAGAGGCAGATAATATAAAATTTTATTTGTAAAAATATTAGATAATTTTCCATTAAATGTCTAGAAAAAAAAAACCTTTGTTTTTAAATACATATATTAATATAAATATTACAACAAATAATTAATAAAAACAAATGTTCAGGTGTTTACAAGACCAATGGCAAGTCATATAATTTAAAAGGTAGAAGATAGACAACTTGCTGAGAATTTCATTTTGAAATTCCCTGACTTCAGGAAAATTTGAATTTTTCCTCAGGTTCTCCACAACCCTGATCTATAGGAACTTGAGCGTGATTGCACGAACTTGCAATTAAAAAAGCGATTATCATTTACCAAAAGAACTTCCAATTGTCCCGGAAGTTCTGTTTCAGTCTTTAAAATCATGCCAGCCATTTACATGTACTTCTTTATACCATTAATGCCCACCTTTTTTTCACAAATTCTAAAAATTCAATTTACGACAATAAGCTTTAACAGTAATTAAAATTTTATTTTAATGATTCTTAGGATACCTTTCATAAATTATGATGAAAGTAATGAGGAAAAAAAATCATATTTCTAGCAGTCCAAATGAAAAGTTTATACATTTCACTTGAACACCCTTCTGTGTTCAATAAGCCACTGAAAAACATACTGAAGAAACTTACCAGCTCTACCAGTTCTTCCAATTCGATGAGTGTGAGTATCAATGTCTCTAGCGACGTCATAATTCACCACAGTTTTAACATGGGTTATGTCAAGACCTCGGGCTAAAAAAAAAAAAAAAAAAAAAAAAAAAGTTAATTTAACAATTCAACAGTCAAGAAAGTAAATTGAAAATGAGGGAAAAAGAAAACAAAAACCAATGTCATGCAAACCTGCAACATCTGTAGCAACCAAAATGGGCACTTCTTTCTTTTTAAAAGACAGAATAACTTTGCTTCTTTCATTTTGATCAATATCACCATGCAGTAATCCCACTACAAAATAAACAAAAAGCAATAATCTTTTTAAAAACAAGTTGTTATAATAGTACAAGTATTTCACTGATATCATCCAAAGAGATGGACTATAGTGAGACCTATGAAGACCAATCTATTACAGTTCATAAACAGCATATATGCTATGCACTCTGGTTCTTGCAGATTTCTTAAATTTTACACTGAATTTCTCAAAATTCTCTACCACATGATAGTTTGTAAAACTTGAAAATCATCTGAACTCTCAGTATGATGCATTTAGAGTTCTTAAGTGTCAGAAAAGATGAATATACAATACAGTTTGTCTCTAAGTACATGGGTTATTAAATTAAAAAGAACTATTTATAATAGTTTAACAAAATGAAATGATCCCTAGAAAATTAAATCATGATTCCAATGCTTCATTTCACTTAAAAGAAGAAAAGCTTAACAACGAAAGAACCTAAATAAACATCTCTACATTGTTTTAAGGTTTGGTTTGGAGTGCTACGGTCAGTTTTTTGCTACAAGAGGCACAGAGGGCTAATTAGACCAGGACCAACTACTTAAAGCCAATTCTGAACGGCTGAAGTTTTAAATATTATAACATCCCTCAAAGGTTATTTATCAGACCCGAAATTTCACTTATTGCATCATAAAAATTTAAAAGTTTATATATATATATATATATATATATATATATATATATATATATATATATATATATATATATAACTTACTCTAAGTGTGAACAGTGTAAGAGGAAATTTGTATTATAACACTGATTGGTAAACTTTCTTTGTGACTATTAAGTACTTTTCCTGATCAGGGAACCTCAAGGTATTAAAAATGAGACATAAAGAATGTGCTTTTGGTGCATATGAATTAAAAACATGTTATTACAGAGAATAGGTAAAATAATTTTAGGATTAAATACATAATATCTCATTAAAAACATTTTGTATAGAAATAATATAGCATTCCTTACCTTCATACTCTTTTAGCTTTAAATTAGTGGATAGTTCTTCAGCATTTATTTTCTTTGTAACAAATATCAAAACACTACCAGCTATAGAGAATACAGAAATAACATGCATAAAACAACTTTTATAAAGTTTGAATTAAAATAATAACTAAACACATTATAAAATGAAATAACAGCAGACATTAACTTTCTGATGTTTCTTTTGCAACTATAGAGAACACATAAATGTGGCATAATTATTTAATTCATCTAAAACATTTAAAATACAAAAAATGACATCTCCACTATTTTAGTAATTTTAAATTGTTTTTTGTTACAAATTTTTACCCTTTCAAATTTCCTTTTGACAATATGGCAAGGAAGGAAAAGGAGAAAAAAGAGAGAGAGAGAGAGAGACCTCAAATGTAAAAAAATTCTTCGGAGAAATTTTATTAATATTATGAAATTTGAAAAACCATCAAAAATTTTTCTTTGCCCTTAAACAGTTTTGAATAAAATATAAGAAGGATTTATAGAATAAATTATTTAAAAAAATTCAAAATGATTGCTCCTATTTCCCTCTTATCATTTGAGTAGTTCAATACTTTTCCTTTACTCATTTTATTTTACATAACATCTGATAAAAGTTTTCCACAATGGTAAATAATTTTACAAGATTCTCTCTTCTAATTAATAAAAAACTACAAAAGACAATCACAATTAAACAAATAATTAAAACTCTTTTCCCTCACAAATTATAGGGTCATAATTTTTTTCTTAAAGTTATAGCAAAATCTTATTTAAAGCAATGTTATCACACATGAAGGGTCCGGAGGTAAAACCACTTTACTCCAAAAACTTCGTTTTGAGAAAAACAAATTTGAAAGTTGAAGTGTAGTGGTTTTTCAACAGCAAACTGAAACTTTATCGCTATTTTTAATGACTTTAAAGTGGTTCTGCCCTAAATATGAATGCACACGGTGTTAGTACTCCTTGAAAGCTACAAGATGGCACTGCTAACTCCTTTTCGTAAAAATAGCTGTAAAGTGGTTTTACCCCTGGACCCTTCACATACCATGATGATAATTTAAATTTATTTGAAGGAATCATTAATAATTAATCAAGTTTGATGATCTAGCTACACTTCTCTAAATATACACAGATATTTTGAGCTTTATTCATATGAGAGATTAAATGGTAATATAGGATTCAGGATAACTATGGTGCCAGGTATAAAGGGCTTAAGTGAAAAACAGTGATTTAAACATACCAAGTTATTGGTTTTTATACCAATCACAGATATATAATTTTGACTTGAGTCTTTTGTACAAAGAAATGTACTTTTGCTTACAAAATTGATAGACTTAAGCTATTTATACAAGTCAAAAGATTATTTTTTTTTACTGAATACTAACAAATATCTAAAAATAACTTTTTTTTTCTTTTTTTAAACTTAAGCCCTTTATACCAGGCACCATAGATATTACACCAGAAGTTTTCTGCAATATTTGAGGACTCACTACTATGTTATATGTTTAAAAAAAAATAATACTTCATAAGGTCAAGAGATTAATGATACCTGATAGGAGTTCGACCAGTTTGCTTGTCAGCCAAATCCATTTAGCAGAGCCTGCAGGCATCACAAGCACTATCTGTGTGACATCTTCATTGGCCTCACCAAGCTCTCCTTGAATGATGCGCACAGGATCTGTGAGTACATCTCGAGCCAAGCGCTCAATCTTCTTCTTGAAAGTAGCACTGAACAGAAGTGCTAAAATCAATATTAAATCTTAAGTGACTTGAAAACCTCAAGAAAGCTTCTAGAAATGGAAAGTTCATGTATAACATACTCAAACTATTCAACAAAATTTACCCTAGGCATTTTCTCACATAATTAATAAGCTTAAATTTTATAATTTCTTTAACACTTAATTAGGTTGTAGTACCTACATTCTTTAACACTTAAATAGGTTGTAGTACCTATATTTTAGTAACTAGAAACCAACAAACCAGAAAAAAAATTATTATTAAAATAAAAAAAAATAAAAAAAAGGGTAAAAATGAGAATTTTGCAGTGCACATTACATTACAGACTAAGAAGCGTATAGCATACCATAGGAACACCGAAGAAGCGAGGGAAAACAAGACACCTACTCATAATTTGAACTAAATATATAATCCTTTATACAGCTACTTCCAAATTTAAAAAAGTTTTGCTGCTGTTAATGATGTAGCAAACACATTGCATAATTAACCCTTAAACAGAATTTTACATAAAATTTCAATGTAAACAAATGTTTTCATTAAAAACTTGAGTTCACATTTACATGGTTATAAGGTATTGGTAATAAAACAAACAGTAAAATATTCAGAAATAGTTTATCGTCGCTGAATTAAGATGTGCGGGAATACACCAAAAAATTTTCGCACAAAACAAATATGAATATTTTTCCACCAAAAAATATCAATCTCATATGCTAGGTCTATAACAGACTAAGAGAAAAAATTCATGGACAAATAAGATAAAGACTTAATGATACTACAGAAATGCAAGTAAATTTTAAGACCTTCTACTGGAAAGCAAAAAACTACTACAAAAAACAAGATTATTTATACTGGTGTGAATTAACCAAAATATGACACTGATCAAAAAGAAAAAAAAAATCGAAGCCTTTGTGTGGCATATTTATGAAATGAGGATCTATGTGGGAAAATGGTTTTTAAATAAATGTTTTAATGTTATTTTAAAACTACGATAATGAATCATGATTTTTTTAGTAAATCTTTCAAGCACAGATAAGCAAGAACGGAAGTGAACACTTCAGCTTTAAAAATATATGGCTTCTTCATCTTTAACTAAAAGCAAAATTTAATTTTAAGAAAGAATAAAAAAAGAAATTAACCTTTTTCCTACGGGGTGGGATAGCATGTATCCCAAGAATGAATGAATATATATATATATACACAGTAAATTCCGGTTAATCGGACCACAACAGGACGTGATCATTTTGGTCCTAATAACCGGCTGGTTCGATTAAACAAACATACCTTATGTTGCAAGATGGGATTCGATCTGAATAAGCGGCTTGTCTGATTAACTGGAATAAACTGTATATATATATATATATATATATATATATATATATATATATATATATATATAAATAACCCCCTTAATGGCCCTTCTTACAAAGAGGGTATGATATTTCCTGTTCTAAAGAGGGAATCAGAAAAATGGGCCCCGTAAGCTAAAGGTTAAAAAGATAGACAATATGAGTATGCACAAAATTGTCTTATAATGCACGCATACACACTCTCTCTTTTAAGCTCCTTCACCTTGATTTTAAAACCTTTTTAAGACTTTATAATAAGAGGCCGTCTCTTTATGGCCTGTATCAACTTTGATTGTATATAAACCATGTTTGGTAAAAGTTCTTAAAAATTTAAATGTAAAAGGCCAATAACAAGAAAATGACCCAAAAGACTTCTCATTCTTGGAAACTAAACTAAGGCAATTAGAAATATGAATGCATTAAGAAATATATACATTAAACAGAATAAGCTGTATCATTTATGCAGAGCTATTTAAATACTTACTTTGCCTATCTGGACGAACATGATCACAAATTGAACGTACTTGAGGCTCTGGAAAGTAAATGAATACCATCATAAACAAATTAAGAAAGAAAATTAATAGAAACTACAGGAATACAACTGAATTTAAAATTATTCCTTTAACCCCAATAAATTAATATCTGTAATTATTTATTAAATCTAACTTTCTGAAAATAAATTTACATTTATTTTGAGAAACAAACAACCAACAAAAAAAAAAATCAGTCATGGTGTAGGCAGAACTTTTTGTTTATATGGTGTAACAGATACACAGAAGGGCTGCTCAGGTTAATCAAATCCTTAAATGATTGCCAGTTTCCTATACTTCTGTCAGAAACTTAAAGCATAAAATTTTCTGCCAAATTCTAAAACTGAAGTAATGTAGACAATATTGCTGATATTTTTTTAATATCTGAAGATACACATTACAATATAAGCATCTTGAAAATAGATCTGTTGAATACTTTTGGTAACATTTATACATAGATAATTAAAATTCCTTCCATCCCGTTTTTCATTCTAGAAAATTGCTAGGTTATATTTAATCTTTTAAAATGGAGACTGAATATTGACTTTTAATTAGTCACATTGTATTAAAAAGAAAAAAATGAAGAAAAAGTTGATACTCCACATAATATTTGAATCTGAGATCCAACCAAAGGCAATATATATATTTTGTCTTTAATTGCTTGCAGAAACACATTTAATAAGTCAATGTAGATCATCATCCCCCAAATGTAACTATGTTGTCAATCTGTCGACTGAACAGCAAAAATTCTAAATGCTGTAACACTAGGAGAAACTATGCAAAATACATGAAACGATATTGGATGATATTGACAAAACACCAGATGAAAAAATATACTCAAATTCTCCAAACTGCAAGTCATGGATAATTCTGACACTTAATGGACTCAACAACCACCAACTATTAATAAGCAATTATCAGAGAAAATTTACTACTCCTATCTAATTTTTGTGTTTAAGAAAGCTGCACAGCATACCATGAGGTTGAAAATTGTTGAAGATGCTACTTTTTTGGAACAGGAGAATTATGAGCGCGCACACACACACACACACACACACACAAAAAAAAAAAAGGGAAATGATCTAAAATCTTTATTAAGATAATTTTATCTTATAAATTTTAAAAGCGACAAACTTACCAAATCCCATGTCAAACATTCTATCTGCCTCGTCTAGGACTAGAAAAGTGACTCTCTTTAGATTGGTAGCTTTTGCTTTCACCAGATCAATCATTCGACCCTACAAGAAAAGGAGTATCCAGTGTTATACTACATTTTAAAAAAGAGAAGAGGAAAAAGGAGAAAAAAAAAAACACCAAGTGACAAAATTTACCTCATCAAATGCTGAATTTTTATTTTTAACTGAACCTGAGACACACATTAAAATAATTACTCAGTGAAGCACAAGATTTCAAAGGACTGTTATACTTCCACAGCATTTTCTTAAGAATGACGAAGAATGACACAGCAGTAAGTTCAACCAAAAAAAATCCATACAGTTACATATTTGTATTCCTGCATATCTAAGTTTACTGTAGAATCATTGATTGCACTGTCCTTAGAAATTTATGAGCCTATATGGCCCATTATATTAAAAATTTGGAATCTAATGATCTAGCTCAAATGAAATATAACTTCAACATTTATATTCAGTTAATATGTTTATAACTGAAGTGTTATGTTTCTTCAATAATACACATGTTTCTTCAATAATCAAGTTACTTAAATTCAGATAAGCCATAGCTTAAATGCAGATACAAACATGCAACAAAAAAGTTAATGGAAACTCATTGTGATGGTGATAGAATGATGGAATTTGTCCGTATGACTTAAACAGTTTTTCATCATGTATAACACAGCTGAAGTATTTTTTATTTTAAACAGAAGTAAAAAATTGTCTGGTACAGTCGAACCCCATTATAGCAAACCCGGTATATAACGAACGAAAATTTTGATCCCGTCTTTTTCCTATTGTATTTAATGTTAATTTATCCTTTTATAGCAAACCTCCGAAATCTTAAGAATCAGCAATAGCGAAACTTTTTTTCAGACGACTACTGAATTTTTAAAAGTTTTTAAACTTTTTAAAAATGTTGAAGATACAAAAAAATGTTGAAGAAGAAAATGATGAAGATTTACCTATAGCGATGTGGATAGAAAAGCACAAAATTTCATCATTCTCAGATTGTGACATGCAATTGTTCAAAACATGTCATGATGAAGTCATTACATGTGAAAATCCAACTGGTGAAGTTATTGTGGAAGGAATTAAAATGAATAATTCTGAAATCGAAGATTCTGCATCTGATGCTGATGAAGAGAAGCACATAAATGATGAAATACTCACCATCTCAGATGCTACAGCAATGATGCATGCAATTAATAAGTTCTTGTCTACACAAGCAGTGGAAGAAAGAGTGTTTGATTCATTTGATGTATTGGACAAATAAATTCATAAAATATTCAAACTGGAATCTTCAGTTTCACAGTTTGAAAATGCGGGAAAAAAACCAACTTTCTTAAAAGTCTTCTACAATTTTCCGATTTTAACAACTTCTATTAAGCGTTTAATTTAGGGGGACACGTGCCACCCTGACACATTGCCTATGGTGTAATTTGCTCCATTTTATATAACATTTGTGGAGAGGATAACAAATTAAAGTTTTAATCCCCATTATGATACTTTTCACAAATTACAAAAAAAAAAGTATTCATATATTTCATAATATTAACAGGATTAATAAATTTATGCATTCTTACTCTAAAGTTCTACTTAGCATGTATAAAATGAATCACTTACTGGAGTTGCTACAACTATCTCAGCTCCTTCCTGAAGAGCTTTTGTCTGCTCCCATTTACTGCCACCACCAAAGCAGCACACAGCATTGATGCCATAGACCTTGCCAAATTTTTTGGCTTCCAGATAGATCTAAAAACATTGAAATAAAATAATGAAATGCAATTTATGTTTTAAAGCTGTGGTTAATGTAACACAATATTTAAATAAAAACTTTGAAATTCTATAACTCTATGCTGAATATTTTAAAATTACAATTATTATTTTGGTTTTTAGTGCATCATAAAACAGGGTAAATGATCAATTTTTTTTAAAAAAAATTTTTACATCTGAAGAGATAAAACAGCTGGTTACCAGACCTTCAAGACAGAGCAAAGAAATACAGTTGATTCCGGTTAATTGGACCACATTAGGACATGATCATTTTGGCCCTAATAACCGGCTGACGAAAAATATTAGGCTTATGCAATACGATTTGTTTTGGTTCTTTAGGATTCAGTTTGAATAAGCAGCTGGTCCGATTAACTGGATTCGACTGTATAATCTAAATATATAAAACTAGAATATAACAATACTTTTCAGTTTGAAGTAATTAATATCTGATGTTCAATATGCCAATATATTCTGCTTCTAAGGAAAATTATGTGGATTATTGAGTTTTACACCTGTAGGTCCATGATTATAACAGGGACTGAATTTAAAAATATTTGACATTAGGCAAAACAAAATTTTACCTGCTGAGCCAATTCTCTTGTAGGTGCTAATATCAATCCAATAGGGCCATCACCAGTTTCAAGTTCTTTCTATGGATGAAATGAAAAAAGAAACTTAAAATTATGTGAAAAAAAAACAATAAAACCAAGCATGGTTTCAATTCCATTTGTAACTGCTTAAGATGATAAGACATCAGTCAGGTACTAGTTTTATTTTATAATTTGATCAGAGGCAAAAAAGAAAAACTGGGAAAGAAAAGAGCAGTTTTTGAGAATATACTATTTTATGATTTGTATCTTGTCTAACCATACTTAAATGCAAACACATATGGATATGAAAACATAGATTCACACATGAAAGAAAAGCCTATGTGGTTATGATAGATTAAATCTAGCACAAACTAAAACAAAGATACCTTACCTGATCCATGATATGGACTAACAATGGCCAAAGGAAAGCTGCTGTTTTACCAGATCCTGTTTTTGCGATTCCAATAATATCTCTCCCACCCAGAGCAGCAGGTATGCCCTAAAATATTAATTTTGGATCACAACAAGAATGAAGTATTTCCTTAATCATCTTGACAGTAAAATAAATATATATATATACACAGCAAGTCCTTGAGTTACACGGATTTGTAGATATACAGTAGTAATTTTCAACTTTAATACAATGATAATTTTGAAGAAAAGAGCTGTTTTAATAGAAATGAAGAAGAAATTATGGATAAATTTAGATTTAAGATCTCCAACACAAATGCATACCAACAAGCCTTGCTCTGATACTAACGAAAGCATTAAGTATTTTGGAAAATTTAGAGCACAAATGCAGTGATGAATTAATCGCGTAAGTCGAGGACTTACTGTATGTATGTGTGTGTGTGTGTGTGTGTGTGTGTGTGTGTGTGTGTGTGTGTGTGTGTGTGTATGTATGTATGTATGTATGTATACATATATACACACATACACAATTATAATTTGCAAAAGAAAAATTAAAACTCTACAAACAGATGGAATTATTTTGTGTCAGATCATAACAATATATTGAATATCATCAATATATTGAATATATTATTAGCAGCATATACAAAGCTTGATAAAATTACTCAAGAAGAAAACTTATTAATCAGCACTTATGGAAGACCCCTCCGAGACACCACTGGTACGACCGAAAATCTCCTGGCGGAACCCTTAATGTCAAGGGCAACAGAAGGATGCAGACCACCATTAGCAGATTTGTTAGTGGACACCTAAAGAGTCTTAAAAATCTTTCCCTTTTTGCTCTAAGTGCAATACTGCTGAAGCCTCTCCTGGCCATATTCTAAACTGCCTGGGGCTTGCCAAGGAGGATATTTATAGAGACCCTTTGCTTGTTAGCGATTTCATAGTAACTTTTGGCCTCATGGACCTGGTCTAGACTACGGCTAGAGCGGGTGGAATAAGCCACACGCACACACAAAGCTTGTCTTTGACTGTAATAGACATACTCAACATCTGTTTCTGATTATTTATTAACATGTTATTCATATTTTTGCCCAAGATTATTTAATTAGAGTCATATTTGCCTTCTAACAGCAATATACAGAACAAACATTTTCTTTGTCAGAAGAGATGCATTTGCTTCTTTAGATGTATTCACTCGTGATAAGCTGAAATAAGTATTTTGTAACAGTTCGATCCCATTATTATTAATTTCATTTTATTTTAGTAAGAATAGACTAAAACTTTTCAATTTAAACAAAAACTTTCAACAGCATATTAAAAATCAAATTTAGTATACTGCTTGGGTTTAATAATAAACAATTCACTTCATTATGATCCGCCAATAAATGAAAAATTATTTTAAAATTTAAAGAAATTGTTATAGTGATATGATACTACATATGTTTTCTTTTAAATTACATGAATATTAGCCAAAATAAAATTTTATTATGAATCACAAGATGAGAAATAGAAATAACTCTTCCCAAACTAATATCTAATTCATTAGCAACATTCTTTACAGATAAATCATACAAATTTCTGACTTTTTGAATGAAACTAAATAATGATTAAATAACAAATTGTTCAAGAAATTTAAAAGTTTTACCTGAGCTTGAATTGGAGTAGGCTGAGTGTATTCTGATTTCCTGATGGCTTTCATAAGCTTCTCATCAAAGCCAAAATGTGCAAAACTTGTAACTAATTTAGGTGGCACTGGTCCAGATACTTTAATTCCCATTTTGGACCTCAACTGTTCAACTTCAATTGGATTTAACTTGGCTATTTCTTCATGCTCTTCATAAAAGTTTTTTTCGAAGTCCATGTATTCAATATCAGAGTGATCCACTTTGGGCAATGGGTCAATGTACTAAACATGAAAAATATATAAATATTAGTAACATAAAAAATTATCTATAGCATAACATAATTGAATTCTTTCTTAATTTTAAAAGCTACTGACAAAAAATTTAACAGTTACAAGTTAAAATGTTTTACCTCAAGATGCTCCTATAGACAATAATGAATGAAAGGCACAAATTTTAAAAATGTGTGAATATGATCAAATAAGATAATCTAACAATATTTAATATAATGACAAACACAAAAACTAAATTACATATAAGTTAAAAAAAATCCCAATAGTTTTGATAATTTCAGGGACATACGGGCACACAAATGAAATCTAAACATCAAACAAATAAAACTAAAAATGGAAAATCATCCAGCGTTTCAGGGTTTATATGATGACAGATTAAAACCTATAATCATAAATGGATTAAATGAATTTAATTTTTGTTAAATCCTCAATAATGCTATAAAAAAATCAAGTGCCCAAGATAAGAGCAAATCATAATAAATAATGCACTCAGCTCTTGGGTATACATTGGCTATAGTGTATAAATTGGAATGAGAGAGATACATATATACTAAAAAACCTAAATATATATAAACAAAAACCTAGATGAAGCCTAAGAAATTTTCTTCAGAAATGTAAGGTTCTAATGGAAAAATAATCAGATCATTATTCCCAGTCACAGTAGGCGTATCATATCAAAGTGAAATTCATCACAAAAAATTATGTTAATACAATTTTTAGTAGATAAGATATGATGTAATTAGAACATATACCTTTGACTTGACAGGAGCAATGGGATTTCCATCTTCATCATATTCTAATTCCCCTTCACTATCTTCCTTTTCTTGGCCTGCAGTTGGATTTTCTTCCATGTAGCGGTAGTAAGATTCTTCGTCATCTTCATTTTCAATGTCATCTCGAATTCCCCTGTAAAATTTCCATGAACATAACAACTGTAATGTGGTAAGAAACACAACTCCCTGAGACATTGCAAAATGTCATGATGCATTTCAAAATATGTTTTTCATACACATTCTTTACCCATTTCTTCTCTAATTAGTACACATTCTATATGTGTTCCAGATCTTGTGTCCATTAAAATAATAATTATCATATTAAGAAAAAAATATTCACATACTTCATTTCTTCTTTCTTTTTCTGCATTTTTTCTAGGTGCTCATTTTCTCTTTGAACTTGCACCTAAAAATAGATATGATGCATAGTTCTCGCTAGGAAACAGATTAATTGTGATACAACATGGACTTACATGAATCCACGAGGCTAATTTTTGTGGAATACCAAGAAATTAAACCGTGTTAAATAAGATCATTCTACAAAACTGTTTAAATTGTGTGATGGCAAATGACCTTGCTTTTTCCTGATGAGCTGCAACTGAAAATATTTTAAACAATCCCTTCACTATTTATAAATAAATTTTACTATGATTAGCAAAATTCTGCTTCCAAATTATAATAAAATACTATTGCAGTATGGGCAATCAAGATAGAAGAAACTTTATAAAAGGACTACTGAAGTTTCAGTTCCAGCATATTTGAAATTTAACAAGCAAAAACATCAATTTAATGAGAAATTAGTATTTTATTTTCTAAGAGTTAACAAGTATTAAATATAACAGTGTTTTCCTATATACAAATTAGTAGAATATTTCTGTTCGTTTCTGGCATTCTTTTTTTAAATATAATGTGCATCAAAGATGTGCATTTGTTTCAAAACTTAATTATAAGAGCTTGAAGACACCTTTTGTAACAGAAGATTTTTATGGATCCTTATTTTGAACTGTAAGTTTTCAATCATTCATTAATAAACTGCAAGTTTAATAAGTTTTTAAAAAGTAAAAATCAATAAATTATTCATGTTTTATGGGAAATGACAAAAAAATAAGTCATTTACCAACAGGAAGAAAATACATGAACGAGAGACTAACTTCTAAGCCTGCCATGAATGCATCAAGAGGATCTTCTTCACTATCTGAATCTTTCTTTTGATTCTGCAAATCCCAACTAGGACTACCAGGGGCAGGAATGTAAGCAAGTGTGCTGGAACTATGCCCGGCATCCTCTTCATCTTCTTGCTCAAAATATCTAAACACAAAGATAAAAGAATGAGATATAAAATAAATAGTCAATTAAGCAGTAACCCTGCTACTCACATGAAACTTATGTTACTTGATAATCTGTAAATAACAGCTTCTTAAATTTCCTAAAAGATATTAAAAATTTTTTATTTTCCCAGACTGATTGCTATATTTCTTTCTCACATCAGATCAGTATTTGTATTTGTCTCTCTAAACCAGTGGTTCCAAATCGGTAGTCTGCAAGAGCCTCAGGAGTGGTCCAGCACCACATACAAAAAAGTTGCCAAATAAATGGGGATTTTGAAAGCAATGTTCAATGAACTAGATGAGCCGAATATATCCAATAACTGTCAGGTGTTGAATTAAAATTTCTTAAAAGTTTAACACAATTATTTTATTATTAGAATATGATACATACGAATGTGAGTACGTTAATCCTGTATCCCTTTTGTCTGAGGGATATTCTATACCCCCATACCCCTTGAAGGTTCCCCCTCTCAAGTCGGTGAGGCTGGGGTGGTCTGCACATGGTTCAATCTCTGGTTTAGTGGTTCGTAGACTTCTATGGGTTTGGAACCACTGCTCTTAACAATCTATGTCTAAGACACTTTTGAAATGCCTGTACACACAATCACACCTGATAGCTTGTGATCTGTTAGTGACTTAGTTTGAAACTGGTTACAGTATTTAAATTTCATTACAGAACTTAAGAAGCTGTTAGCTACAGATTTATAGAAGTTTACATTTACATGATTAACTAGATGAGTTTTGGATATCCCACTCATTGAAAACATATAAAATTAAATTTACTTTATATATATAGTCCATTTTTAAATTTAAAAAAATAAGTACAACATGCACATAAAACTTCAGTAGGATCTAAACATCTGATTAAAAGAACCATTAAACAAGAAAGTTACTGACAGCTCTCTATACTAATTTCAAATACAAACAATAAAAACTATTTTGGAGTTTCAGAAACATAACAAAATACTAACATTTTAACCTTTAATATAAGGCCTCTCTCATTAAATTTTTGTTGGGTCTAAAGACCATAGTAAAAGAAATGTTACTAACTTTTTATGCTAATTTAAAATAAAAACAATAAAACTATTTTGGAGTTACAGATAATATAACACAATGCAAACCTCTTTAACTTTGACATAAAGCCTGTTAATTTCAACAAGAATTAATTTTTTTCTTTCTATCCCATGTCATTAAACAAGCCCATGCATATCTCATCTGTGAATTTGTTTCAACAGCTCTAAAGGTTTCTGAAAAACAGTAGAATGGCTGACTCCCATATACAACAAAATAGTCCACAGCAGCCTTAGAATTATAGTTAGGGCATGATGGCAAGTTTTTCTGACTGTTACTAAAATTCATGTTCTTAATGTGGCTAGTCCTTAATCTGGATAGTACTGAAAAATTACCCCTTGAAAGATTTTTTTCTTTTGATACATAATACTATTTCTGACACATTCATTCTTTTGTGCCCAATAATCATCTATTATTTTAATAGAGAGTGAAACTCTGGTTCTTTATATTTTAAATAATGCTTGAAAGTAAGAAATAAATCAAGGGATATAATTTGTTTAGACCTGAAATATATACTTGTGGGAATACACAGATGGTCTGAAAATGCAGATTTTTGAATACTGTATGTGAGATACATTGACTTCATTATGAAAATAATATCCACTGATAGCTTCTTTGCTACAAGCATGAATATCCAGTCATGTTTCAATCTATTAAAAACTTTTGAAATTATTTCCATGCAATTTCACTAACAAAAGATTAAAAAAATGCTCAAATAAATCAGTATCTCATTTAATTTGATTCACCGCAGAATATTAAAAATAGATCCCAGACATCTTTTATATTTTTTAACTGCATTCCATAAACAAATAAATTTTAATACGAGAAACAATTTTTTGAGTGATAAGCTGAAGTGGAAAGGGAATAAGTGGGATAGGAAAATTTTGATGTTCTAAAACCTCATAAAAGCAATATGACACAACACAAAAGCATACAATATGTTCCATTTATATTTGCAGTATCCAGATGTTTAACTGATCATACTTGAGATAATATTTTACTTGTAAATACTCCAAAGCCAAATAGACACAACTACCAAGCCAAGCCAAGCCAAGTAGACACAAAATAAAAAATTGAATCAAGTAATATTATGAAAGCAATCATGTAGAAAAGAAGCATTTTCTCTCCGCTTTTTCCTTTTATTATATGTATTAAACAATAAAACTTGGGAGCTTTCCTACCATCCTGGGTGTATTTGTATTAATGAATTTGCTAGTTTTTCCATGCATATGCATCATGGTTAGCAAACAAATGACATAAACAAGACTCTTAAGTCACAAGGCATTTGAATATTTATTACATAAAAACAAATATTACTTAGAAAACTGTGCACATGTCAATCAATATAACAAGGAAAACCACAAAAATTTTTAAAATGCATAAATGATCAATAAAAAAGAGTCAGAATTATTGGTTTAATTTTATTATAAAATATCAGTAAGTTGTCCTCAAGTGCACTGATTCTTATATTGGTACAGATGTGTTAGACGCACCTCGTTGCCAAGTTGGCGATTTTTTTAAGTTTGGCGATTTTGTGTTTGGTGTGGCAGCCATGCGGTTTTGGCGAGATTTTGTTATTTTGTGGCAACGCAGTTTGAACGGCTAGTTGTGTCTGTTTGTTTACATGATATAATATGGCAGCCATGTTGTTGCAAAATATTAATGACGTATTTTGGATAGTATTAGATGTAGATTTTACTTTGGTGTTGCCAATTTGTGTTTTTGTTGCTTTTAGGATTTTGTTGTTGCCAGATTCGGGTGTCTTTTGTTTTGCGTCATTGAATGGTTTTTTTTAACGTTCTTTAGTGTAGTAATATTATGTTGTGGCAACGGTTTTTGAATTTTTCGTTTATGTTTGAATTCGGCTTTTAAGTTTCAGCTAGGATGGAGCTTGGATACAATAATCTGGTTGCATATTTCAATTTATTTTTGTTAATTTATTTATTATCTGTGCAGTATTTAGTGTAATTTAGAAATATCAGGGGATTTTAGTGTCTAAAACAGAGGCGATATAATGGAAATAGATCGTTTGAATTTGTGCTGTAATATATGTTTAATGAAGAAATATATATTTAACCAAGGAGTGTTTTATGTTTATTTAAATTAGCTATTATTAGTTGGACTGACTTGTTGTATTATACTGACTTTTTTAGTGGGGTGCCATCCACCTAACAAATTTCTCGTAAATTTTAAGGTTTTAGTTTTTGTATTTATGCAGCCGTTTTTGGATATATATTTTTAATACAGCCGTTTTTAGATACTTTGGCGTATGTTTTAAAGTAGCAGTTGAGCATTTCTGATTAGGTTTTGAATTTTAATACAGCCATTTTTAGATATATTTGCATATGTTTTAAATAAGTGGTTGAGCATTTCAGTTAAGGTTTTGAAGTTTAATACAGCCGTTTTTAGATATTTTTGCGTATGTTTTAAAGTAGCGATTGAACATTTCTGTTTAGGTTTTGAATTTTAATACAGCCATTTTTAGATATATTTGCGTATGTTTTAAATAAGTGGTTGAGCATTTCTTAAAAATGCTCAACCACTTCATGAAGGTTTTGAAGTTTAATACAGTCATTTTTAGATATTTTTTGCATATGTTTTAAAGTAGCTGTTGTGGATTTGTGTCATGTTTTTGAAAGTTTATTATTGCCATTGGTAAGTTTGTTTTGAATTTATTTTTATATCTGGGTTGTTATTGATATTTTGTGTATATCTGTTATTTTAAGCATAAAATGTCCGCGTAGACCTGTTTTGGCAACTAGTTGGCGCCAAAAATTTTTTGTCGCCAACTTAGGTGCGTCTGGCACATCTGTTCCAATTTTATTTTGATAAACTGTTGACATGAATCTTTTTATAAAATATAATAATAGAATCAACAAAAACTTAAATCAAATAAAATGAACTCATTGTGTAAACATGAAGTAAAAGCTATACATTATTACATGTTAAAATATCTCGCATCCCAGCACATTCCTAAAGAATGAAATTTTAGAATGCAGAATATATTATTCAAATAATTAGAAATAATACACTGTACATTACAGTAAAGTTAAATTAGCATATATTTTAATTTCTGTACTCATTAACAGTTATTCATAATATTTCATTATATAAATATTTATAAATCAATCAGTGAGAATTGACAGTTTCTTACTCTTCTTCTGTCTTTGGTCTTTTTCTTGGAATCCCATAAGTAGCATCCAAGGCATTTTGAGTGATAGCTTGCAATCCAGTATAGCCATGCTTATTAACCATAGTTGGGGGAGGCATAGCTGAGAGTGAATGTGTTGTCGATTGTTGTTCTTGCTTTTTGCTGCCCAGAGAGAAACCCCCGAATCCAAAGCCTCTAGGTTTACCATCCCCACCTTTATGAAACATTTTCTAGAGCGACAAGAAAAAATATCTGGTCATAAAAGTAGAATAATAAAAAGTTGCATCTATAACACACAATTCCTGGTTCAAGCAAAAATTTAAATAATTTATTAATCTAAATACCTACAATCAGTTTACCGATAATTACTATGATGTCTACATTAAGAAATAATTTAATATAAGAGAGAAACAATTTACAAAACAACATATTAACACAGCATTAAAACAATATTCTACGACATTTTAAAAAAGAATCGATGAAAGATATTCATGAATAAAATTTTTTTTATAAGATAGTTAAAAAAAAAAACTAAAGTTATTGATATTGTTAGGACATTAATAGACAAAACAAAAAATACATTGCAATTCTTTCAGATTTGAAAAGTCAATTCAATCAACGCTTTCAAGACTTCAGAAGCCTTTCAAATGTAGCGCAGTTCGTCAAATCTCCTTTTATGGAGATTGATGCTGAAGAATTCTCTACTTGTGTCACATAACATTTTGAACAAGATAACGCTGCAGTGGAAATGGAACTGATTGACTTTCAAAATAACCTTTCTTTAAAATCACTCCTATCAAGCGCAGAAAAAAAATAGCCTTTTGTTGCTAAGGAAAAATATCCAATTTTGGTTCAGGTTGGTCTATGAGTGAAGGCAATGTTCAGCTCTACATATCTGTGCGAGGTTTCTTTTTCCAGTATGAAGTTTATAAAAAACAAGTACAAAAAACAGACTGACTGATGAAAATTTGGACAACTGCATTCGAATGGCAGCTATGACCTACTCATTTAACATTAAAAAAAATATATTGATGACAAAAAAAAGTGTCATCTTTCTTATTAAACTTAATTAATCAGATGAAAAAAAATTTGTTAAATTCTTTACAATATAAACAATTTTATTCAAGGTACAGATGTAGTATAAGCAACGAACGCCAAGGGGTGATTTTTCGCCAAATCTGATGGTTTTTTGGCGGTTTTTATATTCCGGAAGGGACGATTTTAAGATAGGATGGTATTTTAAAAAATTATTTTGCGATAAGCTTTGTTTTACTGACCGCTACAGCCAGCGGAAGCTTTTTTTTACTGTACAACAGCCAGCGGTATGTAGCGAAGCCAGCGGCTGGGGATTTTCTGTAATGTTTTTGGACGGATGCGTAACGGAGTGAAGCAAGGGTATCTGAGCGAAGCGAAGATCCCGTGTGCACCTACCAGTTTCATAAAGCCAGCAGTAAATTTGTTTTCCAGTTTATTGTTTACATTTCGCAGTTTAAGCCTAATAGCTCAACGAACGGGATTTTGGCGCCAAATTGGCGATGGCCCGTTGCGTATACTACATCTGTTCCTTATTCAATTGGATGTAATATTTACTAGAAATATATGTTTATATGTAATACAGAAATGTGATTTAGAAAATTTTTATATTTTTGTCCTGGTTTCTTTTGGTAGCTCACAATAAGATTTATAGACAAACAGTATGGTTTCCTGAGTGGCTTCATAGTTTGGTAACCACTGCTATAGTTCATTATAAAGTGAAAAATATAGTAAATCTGCATTTTGGAATAGCTTTCAAAAGTTGTTATTTCTGATGCCCTTTGACCAATAGTATCTATCAGGTTCAATTAAGGCTATTGGGCAGAGTGTTACAGCTCTGGTTTTTAATAGCACTGTGAGGGTCAGAGTTTGACTTGGCTAAAGGGCTGGTCCCGTAATTTAGAACCAAGGCAAGTGACGAGAACGATGCACTTGTCCCAGCACCTCCAGAGGTAATTTGAGAACTTTGAGAACATTGCAGCCATGACAGATATTACATGCACCAGCCACCATTAGTGTACAAGGTGGTGGATTTGCAGCAATGAGCATCGAACCAGAGACGTTCAGATCACTGGCCTGCTGCTCTTGCCAACTGGGCCACTGTACCCACACTTTCAAAAGTAAATGACAAAAAGTGATGACTACATAAAAAGGATAACTTCTGAAAAAAATTAAATTCAGTGCTTATTAGTTTTAAAAAGTTAGAGAGAAGTGTTTGTGAATTTAATGTTATTAGATAGGAAAAACAGATCTGTCATGCCGGCAAATCTTATGTATAAGCTTCTTAGTGAATTTCAGTCTTGGGAAAAAGAAAAAAAATATATTTAAATAACAGAAATCAGGTTATTAATACAAATATAATCAGGGTAAATGGAAAATCAGACCTTGTTTCTCATTGTTTTCTCATTGAGATCACAATTTAGTTACGAAAAAAATTCCGGCGTTTAAATTTTTTATCTTTTTAGACATGTTTACAAGCACACGGTTGAGATCCCTTCTATATGGTTAATATCCAAATGTCAATAACGCAAAACATAATTATTCAGACACATATACACAAATTTTATAATGACTAAACACCATTTTCCCGCTTTCTGTTACCGGGGTTCAAACGAGAGTATCTACCACTATTAAAATCTTCTCGATTTCTATCGTATTTCCGTAATAACCAAGCGGAATCGAAATCCTTAAAAAGATTTATATTCCAGTAAATAAACGAGTTTCATTACGAAATGCATATAGTAACTAGCATAACTACTAACTAACATGTAAATGAAGCAATATTAAAAAATAAAATTTACTTATGACAAGTAAAAAATTAGTATAAAAGTTTCTTATCTTACCTAAGTGTATAATAGGCAATAAACTATACTCATATACGACAGAATTAAATAATATGCTTCCTTTAGTATATAAACAAACCAGCTTTGTAATTTGCACTTTTGCAGCAATTATGTAGGGTTTAGTTGTTCAAGACATGTTTACGGTTGTAATGCATATTTGACAAAATTAAGGTGAAAACTGAGGATTCAGAAAAGTCTTTACTGGAAAATTCTATTTTTTCAAACGCAAAATTTTTGAATGCTAGTTAAGTAAAATTTGTTATTTTTTAAACAATAAATGAAATTTCTATTCCATATCGAAATAGAAGAAAAACCGCGGTTATTGTAATACATGGGAAAGCAGACGACGAATCGTACCCAGATCATTGCACTGTTTTGAAACTTTTATACCGGAATTATAATGCTGTTCATTTAAAGTCAAACAAAGGGTAATGTGTTACGTCATTGATACTTGATCTAACAGCTTTTAACTTCAGTTATGAGTTTACAAGAAAAGTTAGAAGCCGAGCGGAATAAACACAGAACTAAACCAGAGCAAAAAAATCCCTGTTATAAGGTAATGTTTGTTGTGCAAGGTTATATTTGAAGAATAATTTTTTGTTTGTGTGGTTGATGTTTAACTAATTTTTGAAAATACAAAGTTCAAAGATTTTTATGTTTAACTGAAAAATAATTTTATATAGAAAGTAATAAAAGCACTGAAAGTGTGAGTAGAAATTGCAGTCAGTCTATAGTAACATCAGAGGAACTCAAGTTAGAATGAGAAAGCAATAATTATAATGAAATAATTTATAAACTATGTAATTGTTACAAATGCAAATAATGTAAATTTAATTAATTTTCAGGAATTAATCAGATGCATGAAATGGAAAAACTTTAGGTTCTGTTAAATCTAAAATTAGAAATCTTTTCAAAATCAACAAATCTCATCCCATCAGGTTTGAAAAAAATTAGTATTTTATTCATAATTTTTTAAATGTTTGTATAAAAGGTGTGGAAATTACAGTGTTTAAACTAAAGAAACAGATTGTTCCCATGGGGTGTCATTCTTGTGCACCTTGCCAGATGTTTATACTTGGTCATAGTATTACAAATTACCTCATACTTTTATTTCATTACCTAATGATTGTTTTTTAATAGCAATGATTTTCAGTTTTAGTAAAACTCAAAATTCATGCAGTTTTGCACAAATGTTGATATAATAGGCTCTAAAAATTTAAATTGGCTGGCTTGTTTTCAATTTCTTTTTTTCTATGAACACATGAAATTTTAAGAAAAAAAAAAATTAATCTGTAGGAATCTTAATATATAGTATCTTCATGTAAATGATCACAATCCTATTTTACTCTTACACTAAACAGCTTAATGTGATAATGATAGGAATTTTTGACATTATTGATTAGGAAAATATGTTATAAATATGTATATTTCCTTAAAAATTTTAATGGCCAAATGCCTGTTTATAATGACTATATATCAGGTTTTTTTCTTTTTTGTACTATCCATAAATAGTATATTTAGGTACAGATTCTTTTTTTTTTCTTTCACAAAACTGGTATATTTTACTAAAAATTGCTGTGGAAACTTGAAGTTTTATAAATTGCATATTGATGTTCATCATTAAATTTATATATTTTTGTAACTTCCTTTCAGTTTTGTCTTTTTGTTTTGAATGCTGAAAATTTTAATGGTATATAATAGATGTTCCATAAAAATGTGTTATTACTTAATATTTCTTTAAAAATGTAATGTACACCTCTAATAATTCTAGGGAGTAATTTTTTTAATTGTATATGTTTATCTTTTAATGTTTTTTGATACTATATTAATTTGTTCTCATGGACATTCCGATGATAAAAAAATTGAACATTATTTATTATATAAGTCCATATTGGTATGACTATTGAATTCAGTGATACACTTGAAAATTATTTTATATTAATTAAATTGATTGTTATGATGCATGTTTTTTTTTACATTTATGTACACATACACACACACATATATATATATATATACTAGCATTATTGCCTGGAGTTGCCCGGGTAGATATATAGATATAAAATTTTTCATGCATTCCATCAAAAAATTACTGGGCTGCACCCCCGCTCTTCATGTTCATCTGGCCAGTTGTTTTTATTTGGGGAGCCAGGGCCAAAGGTCATTCCCAACCCTCTTCCTCCCGCGCATTAGAATTTGACCCCCCTGTCACCCCCCAAACCATCTCTCTTAACACAGCTGGTTGTGGTGAAGGGGCTCCACAGGTGGTCGCGCACCTCTTAGAGGCACAAAAATCATTAAAAAATTTATTTAAAAAAACTAATTGATTTTGCACCAAATTTCGTTTTTCCTGATTTAAGTTTCTCGGGTCCTAAACATTAACTGTGCCGAATTTGGTCCCGGTGGGTGAAACAGTCTATGATTCTATAGCGGACAAACAAACAGACGAGCTCTTTTATATATATAGATATATACAGTGGAACCTCAATCAATTATTCCCCAAATCATGGTTTTCCCATATGTGTTATTTAATTCATAATATAGTGCAGTGCAGTTGACCCCTTGAAAAATGATAGATTGAGGTCCCACTGTGTATATATATATTCATAAAAACTGTAAGATTGATTAGCAGTTTCTTAGGTAGGCTATGTCATTCTTTCCAGTGTAAAAGCAGAATAAATGTTATTATTATTATTATTTTTTGTACATTGAATTAATACAGTAAATTTTAGCCTTGAAAATAATATATTTATATTTATGACTTAAATTACACATTTTATGAGCTAACAAGGGAGAACTTCCATATGTATTTATATGGAAGTTCTAAATTGGTTCATATTTTGAGTTTTTAGTTCATAAAAAAATTATCATTATTATAAATTCATATTTTTTTTCATCTAACAGTTCAAGACATGAACCAATGCAGAATTTCCACATTCACATACTTATGGAAGTTCTGCATTGTTAGTACATAAAAAATACAATTAAATTTGCAAGTGAGTGTTAATATATCCTTTTCTAGGCTAAAATTTTCAATGTTATCTGATGTATCAAAAGATAAAGCAATACTTTTTGCTCTGTAATTAAACTGGAAAGAATGACCCTGTCTATTTAGGTTGGTTTGGTTTGGAGCACTATGATCAACCTTTTATTACACGAGGACTAATTAGACCCGGACCTACAGTGTAATTCCGGTTCCGAACGGGTACTAACATCCATGCCAACAGTCGGCGTGAACCCACAGGATCTGAACCGAATGCCAGCGCCCTAGCCATTCGGCCATAACCTGGCCTGTCTATTTAGGAAACTGACTGTTAATTTGACTTTCATTGTGTATATCAATGTAGATTTGTGAAATTTGGCAGATTCAGGATGTAGTTTGAGATAGATCATATTTCAAGACTTTTGAGCATTTACTCAAAGGAAAGGGGTATGTTTTTTTGAAGAGCTGTTACAGCAATAGCTTGAACACATGTTCACGGGAAGGAATTTCAGTAGACAAATATTATACAGAAACCAGAGAATAATTTAATCTGTAAGAGACAAAAATTAAGTGTTTAGTTTTGAGGGATATGAAAATTGTGTTAAGCCAAAAAATCCATCATCATTATAATTTTTTCATTACATGTACCTATGCATGATTATCAATTAGTATTAATCATCATTTTGACATTTCTAGAAACTAGTGAGTACCATGAAGTCATGAAATACTTTAATTCTAAAGATCCTAACTGAAGTTTCATTGTTATGCTAGGGCATCTGATTGAAATTTGATTTCTTATGGGAATTGGATTAAAATGATTAATTACTGGGATTTTGAAAATATATTGTTTTGTTTGGTGAAATCTGTTAAATTTTAATATTTAGCTTCAATGTTCTTAATCTGTTATTTCCTCTATTTGCCTCTGATTTTTTTTGAAACTTTATTTGAAAATATTGGTTTAATCATAACTTTATCTAAAAAGTCTTTAAGTATAGCAAAGGTAATAAAAGTTTGGTCAGAATGGAAAAAATGTTTATGAATGAGGCAAGTTAAAAAATTATGGTTATTAATTTATTTTGTTTTGTCAATGGGTAAAAATGAATTTTGCCTGCTGCAGGCTCCAGGAAACTTAATTATTTTTTAAAAAATAAATATATGGTTAAATTTTATGATTTCATTTATACTGTACTTTGTTGTTTCTTTTTAGGGTTACCCCAGCTTTGTATTTGCAGTTTGGCATACTATACTAGATCATATTGTTATTTTTTACCAACCTTTTCTGAAATTGACTTAATAACGTAACAAAATTACAAGGTAATGTAGTTTATTAACTTTAACCAGAGTGAGACACAAATTTTCAGTAATATTTTACCTTTTCCATTACTCACAAACTTTTAATTATAGAACATATTATTCTGAAATTGGAAGAATGTTAGCTCAATAATCGTTATCAATTTTGTCACTATATCTAGTACTTGCTATTATTTACATTGTGCCACTCTGCAGTTTTGCTAGGTAATCAAGTTGGCTTCAGGAGCCATTTAATTTATTATTTTATTTTTGAAGGATTCTTATTACATTCATTGTGAGTATATTTTTAGTCAAATAGTTTTACTGCTCTTACATTCACATTAAACCTTATTATGCTGTTTGTTTAGTTTGACTTTAAAAAAAAATACTCATTTAAATTTATTCTTTGATTGCTGAAGAAGAAAGTACATTAAGTTGTAATAGTTGCAACTTTATTCGAGTCTGGGTGTTAATTTTTTCAAGTGTGTAATATGAATGTAATACACTTTTCTTTTGAAAGCACATCATAGAGAGCATCCAATCTTGTGGCAGATCACTATAGTGGTGAAAAGCCTTATTCAAAATCAACCCTTTTACGGAACAGTGGCGTAGCGAGAGGGGGGCAAGGGGGTCTAACATGCCCCGGGCGCCACTCGCAGATGGGCGCCAAATGTCCCCATGACAAACAAGAAATTCCGGAAAATTTCAATTTTTATTTGGGGGAGGGGCGCCAAAAAGGTATTGTGCCCCGGGCGCCAGTTATTCTCGCTACGCCACTGTTACGGAAGCGTTATATTTGTTACCTTTTTAGCACTGTTGCATTCAAATGTAGTACTTACTGAAAAATATGATCACTTTACCATCTAGTTTGTTCCTCCTAGTTGATGTCTGTACCCAAGACGTGCTTTCTCAGTTTAATGATTTTGATGTAGAAATGTTTGCATTTTGAGAATAAAACACTGATTTTTTTTATAAAAATTAAGTAGTATAAAATAGAGTGGTATATTAAGGCTCGGTGCACACGACCTACGTCCGTGTGAGTTGGTTGGTTTAACTCTATGTACTGCTTGATCGCAACTGCGGTGCCGCAACAACATGCCTACGTCCGTGTGAGTCGGTTAGTTCAACTCTATGTACTGCTTGATCGCGGTACATAGAGTTATAAAAATCAGAGTTATAAAAATTAAGTAGTATAAAATAGAGTGGTGTATTAAGGCTCGGTGCACACGACCTACGTCCGTGTGAGTTGGTTGGTTTAACTCTATGTACTGCTTGATCGCAACTGCGGTGCCGCAACGACATGCCTACGTCCGTGTGAGTCGGTTAGTTCAACTCTTATGTACTCCTTGATCGCAACTGCGGTGCCGCAACGACACCGGATCGCTCGTGTGCACCGAGCTTAACACTACAACTACCGACAATGTTCACATACTTTTTTCTACCAATTTTATAACATGTCATTTTGAATGCCATGGCAGATCTTGTGTTTAAATGATGGGATATTCAATAAACTAAAGGAAATAAATGCATTTAAATCGATATATTCTTCCCTTTAACTAAGCGTTTAACAGTGTCATTTAATATTTTATCAGTGCCCATTCTTGGTGATTAATTTATAAGTCTCTGATTACTTTCTCTGTAGGAACATGGATTATCCTTGCAGTGTTTAGATCGAACGAACTATAATCGAGAACTTTGTGCGGAGTATTTTGAAAATTATAAAAACTGCAGGGCATTTTGGGTAAGTGACTGTCTTTAGCGGATAATTAATTGTAATGACGTAATGTTAAAATTCATTATGTTATTGCGCCAGTTTAAATTCAAGTCAACCCGCTTGATTTCGAAGTTTTGTTACGTACATCGCATAACTTTTAAACAAGATTAGTTAGTTGTTCCGAAATAAGAAATACATATTGTTATTATTGGAGTTAAATGCTCTTGTCAGCGCTTTGTTGCGAAAGATGGAGCTCAGAGATATACATCATGTTTTGGGTACTATACTGAAGGAAATAAGTTTTAAACTTCTGTTTGATATTCGCCTTTTTTGTTGGTGCTTAAAATTTGGTATCCATGTGATTGATTATCAGACAAGAATTAAGGCGTGTAGTTAGTCACACTGAGTTGTAATATATTTGTCACTTAAAATAGGAATATTAGTATGAACACCTTAGTCATCGGAACTTATAATTCAATATGTTAATTTTCCCATACGCTTTATTTAATACGCTAATTTTTCTGACGGAAGGTGGTCTGGGTTCATGATATTGCTGAACGAGAAGAGTCTTACAGTGAGGGCTTGGATTCGAATCCAAAGTATAAGTTGGAATCCATTAAGAAACTATCTTTGCGCCAATTAAAATACGCAAAAATCTGTTGGATTAAAACTTGTTACCATCATAATTATCAGTTAACTGGAGAATGGGGACTCAGGGGGAGCCGCCCCACCTTTACATCCAGAGAACGGCCAGTTTAGTAATGGCTCTGCTAATTGTCCTTGTGGCACGTTGCCGAAATTAAAAATAAGTCAAGCTGTATCCGATTCCGCCGAGTTACACAGAATGTGTGACTAGATATTTTTATAAAAAACTATAACCATCAGTCATTAGTTCTAAAATGTTGGGCACTCAATCAAACCGAGTTTCTGAGCAGTTTTTTTTTCTCTTGACGTGTGTTGACGATACATTTATTCACATCCCATATTCTCTTAAATTCGTTACATATTTTTTACCCGTTAAAAGCGATATATTTTCTGTTCTTTAAGATTTGCACATTATGGTTACACTGAAGTTAACACTTTTAACACATATTACTATTAATGTATCTAGAATTCATAACTTACAAGCCACTCTTTTTTGCACGTCATTTTATGCACGGATACCTACGATGTTCTGTGATTATTGAAAATGTTCTGTGATTATTGAAATCCTCTGTGATTATTGAAATCCTCTGTGATTATTGAAATTATTGAGTATCCTCATCAACTACAGTCTGTTTTATTAAAATCAACTTTTTGGGTTTCGGAAATCCACAGTATGTTTTTAGGTTTCACAGTCGTATGCTAGAAGTTAATTTTAAAAATTCTTTTGTTTGAATTCTTGAAATATTTGTAATAGTTTCACTTCGTTTCGTATCTTGTTGGATCCTGATTTCTAAACAAGTTTAATTTTATATATGTTTTCAGTCAAAAGTTACTCGTATTTATTCCACAGGATCATGTAGCGTCTGACAATTACAATGCGGATGAAGCATTTGGAGGCGTCAATGCGCAATCTAGTTTTGATGCCCCTTTGTTCTAAATACTATTAATATATATTACTTAAGATATTTTCTCACGTCGAAAAGAAAATTTTATTGGTCAGTTATTATGTAGTAAAAACTTGTACTACGCCGTTTGTTATTCGACGAATGGCAAATTGTTCAGATGAAGGTAGTATCTTTGACTGAGGTTCTCAGAGTGTATCTATCTCTCTTTCAAGCGCGCTAAATTTCGGAAGCTCCAAGCGCGCGCTTCTTGTGCCCGTGCGATGATCCGCCACTGACAATGAGTGAAGTTCTGACATTCTTGTGTAATTTGTAGAAGTTAGTGGAATAGTGGTTCAAGGATTCAAAACATTCAGCAGAAACTCCGGGGTTCTATAAACATCCACAGAACGTCTAAGCTGAACGTTGACCAAATTATTAAGGCGCTAGTCTTCAGAACCAGGGTATTCGTGTACGAATGACGTGCTAGGCATGGGGGTTTGTAATTTTTGGAATCGGATTTAAGCTGTATGTACCGGTCACTTTATGCGTTTTGTTATAAAAGATAACCGCTGCATTCCAACCAACCTTTTTGAGGGTAATTTCTTTCTGTGCCATATTATCGGTCGTCGATTCCTTTCGAGACAGTTTTTGTCGTATCTGATGTGCATAATAGGGTGGGTCGAAAAAAAATAAATATTTTTTTTCCGAAACGCTTTAGTGCGGAAAAGTTGCCTATTGTAATAAGAAGAAAAACGGCATAAAAAAATTAAAATCGGTTAACATCTTCCGTTCGCGCATCATACTTGAAGTTTATGAAAAATTGCAAAAATCACATATTTTTGCAATTTTTTTCTGTTAGTTAAAACATTGAAAATAAACACGCTTTAATTTTTTATGCTTGTTTTATGGTTTAAATGACCTAAATAAATTAAATTCTGATCATAAATCTATTTTTTTCCGTTCGCGCAGCGTCTTTGAAAAAGCAGAAATTTAGCAATTTTTTGCAATTTTCACTGTGCAGCTCTTCGTTCTATTTGTTAGAACAAAACGACCCAGAACTCACCACGCGGAGATGGTTGCACGTCGAGTTCCACCCACACCCTACCCAACCAATCATCCAATTGTTAGGTGTGTTGTTTACATTATATTTACATCTATTTACAAAGATTTTCCGTAGAGTAGGATTATTTGGCTTACTCTTTTTTACTTTTTCTTTTTTATATCTATGCACATTTAAAGTCTGATTTTTTGGAGAAATGATGCATAACAGATCTAAACTTCAGTGTTGCTCGGATATATCCATCTCTAGCTTCATGTCCACATACTTTATTCGAGGCCTTTGTCCCAATTTTGACGCACCTCTCCACAGCCTGGGTGTGACCGGGAAACTTTAGTATTTCTCTGATTGACATAGTGTTAGCATTGATGAATGATTTAATATCATCTTCACTTAGGTTCCGCACCATTGGGGGGAGGATACACCACACAAGAATTCCAATTAATAATTTCAATGTAATCGGAAGCTTGAAAGTTTATCTTCGATGGTATGAAATTTCTAACAGTCTTGTTCTTTCGGACGATTTGTCTTGCTTTTAAGATCCCTCTGTAACCAAGCTCCCGAATATGTTCTCTTCAACATATTCGGGATATGTTTCATCAACAAGCTTTGCCAACAGAACATTCTCTGGGTGCGCAAAGAATACATTTCGTTGAATTACTGGATCGACAACTTGAAGTAATTCGTCGGATAAAAACCGTGATGGTTGGATTGCTTGAAAGACATGTTTTGGTCCGTCAGTAAAATATTTGTTCTTTTTTATGGTAAACCACATAGCCATATATTATTTCAAGATGAAGCCAACTATTCCTTTTAAGTTTCCGGATGGATCTGATGAACTTATAAACAACCTAAGGACTCGGTTGGTCGCAGTTAGCCATCTGGTATGGAACAAAGGACAAGGTCCCTATTTGCCAAGTCTTCGGGACATTGTCCCAAGGTGAATGCATTTGAAATGACAAACAAATACTGTTGGTCTTTGCTCAACAAATTCCTCTCTATATCAGGAATTGAACAATCTATGGGTTCATAATGAACCACAGGGAGTTTTTCACAGCAAGTGAGCTGCTGCTCGATCGGCCCACTAAAAGAATTAGGTCCTGCAGTTTGACTGTCAATATGTTGGAAAATGTGGCGAAAAGGAAGCTCATTAAAATGCAGGAGGCATATAATCCACTGTAGCGGCCGTCCTACATGATTTTCTAGTCGGTGGATGACACCGTTCTTCCATCCAGTGTTGGTTACATTGCCATTACACCCTACTACTTGTAGTTTTTCTAGTGATATTGATAGTTCAGACAAACGAGAAATAATGCTTTGAATTGTATCATTTGATAGACTCGAGGAAGGAGATACATGTTCAGTATAAGTTGATCCAGGTTCCTGGATAAGAGAATAGTGTTCTTCTTTCCCATTCCAGCGAAATTGCTTGGCAATCTATTTTTCAACGAACAAAGTATCATCTTTTTGTCCGTCAAAGAAAAGACTCCGACTTTCCTCAGTAGGTATGAATTCACTTCAATTGAGTTTAAACCAGTTCAACCTATTTCAAGTGAGTTCTAGTGCGTTTTGTTCTAGCAAAACGAACGAAGACTAGCACAGTGAAAATTGCAAAATATTGATAAATTTCTGTTTTATCTAAGACTTTGCGCGAACAGAAAAAAATAGATTATTGATCAGAATTTAATTTATTTAGGTTATTTAACCCATAAAACAAGCAGAAAAAACTAAAGCATGATTATTTTAAAAGTTTTAACGAACAGAAAAAAATTGCAAAAAAATCGTGATTTTTTGCAATTTTTCATAAACTTCAAGTAGGATGCGCGAACGGAAGATGTTGACTGATTTTAATTTTTTTATGCCGTTTTTCTTCTTATTACAATAGGCAACTTTTCCGCACTAAAGCGTTCCGAAAAAAAAATATTGTTTCGACCCACCCTAATGCATATTTATGTTATGAATACCAGATATTACAGAGGAGACATGTAGGTGGTTTGAATTTTTAAACTTTGACGTAGATAAGGATTGGAAAGATAAATTGCTGTTTAGAACTGTAAAGAACGATAGACATTATATATAAGTTGCATCTTGAAACTGTGCTTAGCCTAATTTGTGAATGACTTAAGTCGTAGTTTGAGCAAGCCTTTAATAAGCATCTCCAGCTGATCCTGTTGCCATTGACTTGTTGAGGAGCCCATAATTAGAGCGAAACCTGGGTCCATAGCTTCTGATTACGCTGTACATGCCTATTTTGCATTTTGGGTTCCTCTCCTAAAAGAATGGGTTTCAGCTAATTAAGTACTGAACTCTGTTAGTAGTTAATATACTCCAAGTTCAAAGAGCATATTATGGTAACCCATAAAGCAAATTGCTAGAGGTATTGGTAATCTAAGAGGGCATCTAAATTGTTTGATTATAGTTCCTTAGGGTGGTATGGGAGTATGAATGGCTTCAATAAGAAGTCGATGCGAAACGATCTTCTGTTGATGTGTTCTACTGATGAATCCAAGAGGAAGGCTGCAAGGGAATATTTTATGCTTTAATCGCCCCCCTTCCCCTACAGCACCATCATCAATGTTACTGCTTGTATGAAACCTTTAACTTGGAAAAATAGGCCCATTTCGCCTAATAGAATTGTAGAAAGTTATTTATGTCTCAAAAACTGCAATAACTTTCTCGCTACTTTTCACGATTTTTAGTTGCTTAAATACGACAGCTGCATATCATTTGTCATTAATATTCTTGATGGTGGATAAAAAGGTTTGTTTTATCCTGGAAAGGAAGTCTGAAAGGAAGACAGTGTTGCCAGGTGCAGAAAACAATCTTTATGCGAAAGCAAATGCGAGAAATCTAATCTCAATAGAGGGGGAATTAGATAAATCACTGCGTTCGAGTCACCTGTCCTTTTGTAAGCGTATCTTCAATATTATGCTTCTTTGCCTGCTGGTTATGCAGTTGCGTCATATTTAATTTATGTAGTATACTGCCTCACATTACCAGATTCATATAGTTTTCTATAAAGTGGGATATTACTTTGGCCTTGAGTAAGTTTTTATAATGGTATTTACAGTCAGTAATTCGAGAGGAACCACTAACAACACTTGAAAACAATAGTTATGTTTTCAAATCACCGTAGACTTTGTAAAGAATAAATTTAAAAAAAAAATTTTATGAGACTGAGCTGTAAGTCCTGATAAAGTTTATTTTATTTTTATCGGTATTTTAATTCCATAATTATTTAATTTCACGTTTTCAGAGTTTCGTGTACAAAGAAAGAAGGAGGAAAGGAATGAAACCCTATCTTCCAGAGCCCGAAGAAAGATCAACGGTGAAGCAAGAATATTTACCCTATTTTAAAGGAATTTAGAATTTATACGTCTATCTAATATTTTTGTTGAAAAGTTTAAAAATGAATTTTTTGTAGTTAGAATTCATGTATGAATATTATATTTTAACTGAATAAATGTTTTACAAGAAATGTGTTTGAGTTGAGCTATTTTGAAATAAATGACTGATGGCATAGTTTTGGTTAAAGCTCTATTTTTTTAAAATCATTTTTACTTATAAGAAAAATTTTGGCTTATTCAGAACAATAACTGCCTTTCAGTTAGTCAAAATGTTTTTAATAACTCTGAAAATAACAAAGAAATGGTGTTAAATTCTAAAAAGGATGAATTAGATTGCTGTCTTCCCTGATTCTTTTGCTATGATCACAGCAATAAGCGATGTCGTAAAAATAAAAAATAGAAAGTTAAATGAGGCCCGTGATACATTAATTTTTTTCGCCGTATCTGTTTTGAAGTTTTGAAATTCGTCTTCTCCGAGCACGATGTACATGACTTGTTATACCTAAATTTGCGTTGTATGCTTTTTCACATTGTTCTACCAGTACCTTGGGCTCGCTATTACTTTCCCCATCGTCTGGGTATGCAGATAAATAAACTAATGCAAGTAGAAAATTTTTCTCCCCAGACTATGGTTTTCCAGTGTCGAATACAGTTGGTGTTCTCGAAATTACCGTTGAAAAAAAAAATCATGTTTAGTCTAGTTTCCCTCACTGTTGCAAAGTGAGTAGAATATAGAAATTTCCCTTGAGAATCCCATGTCGTGAAAGACTATTGTTCAAATTCTGTTATGAACAGGACCGATAAAAATATTAATTTTCTGCAGCTTCACGACATGGTCTTCATATTGAATAAATTGTTTTAGTGTTCTCTTTCACGGAAATTCTAGACGAGTATGATATAAAAGGAAAGCCTGAAAACAACTGTATATAATCCTGGAGGCAAGTACCTATATTTAAAGCCAAGCATAGCGTCAGGATTTTTCCCACAGGGCATGATTTTCCTTGTAGGTAAGCACAATATTCAATTCAATAGGAAAAATGTCAACTTTCCTTTCTTGGTAACATGTTTGAAATGTTTCAGTGTTTGTGTTTGTGCCACTTCATGGTCGCTACTTATTCCGAATATGAATGGAACAGTCAGATTTATTATTATTATTATTATTTCCGACAGGAATCTAGTCCCGTAAGTCGGAAGCCTTCAGGCACAGTGCTTGTCTTATGTGGAAGTCCACATCAAAGGACTCTTCACATAACTCAGAAAATACAATAAATGGACTCACGCCCCTCTCCCCTCCCCCAACGAAAACCCCTTGTATTAAAATCTATCCAAGTACCTTTTGACAGTTGATGCCCTCTGCAGTCATACTAATCATCTTTTTAAATGTTTGAAATAAGTGTTAAAGATGATACATTTTACGTTAGGGCCAGAGGTAGCCTAGTGGTAGCATGTTTGCTTTCGGTACTGAGGGTGCTCGGATCGAATCCCGAGACGCGCTATTAAATACCTTCGCGTCTAGGCTGGATATGGGCATGTTACCGGAAAGTCCTCCTTTGGTGTCAGTGGGTGGGTAAGGTACGATCTCCCCAAAGGTCACCCCCTAGGGTTTCTCAGTCAAATTTAAGGTGGCACCTGGCTAAGTTGGACTCCGACCCTTGTGCTGCCGTTATAACCGGAGCCGCACCCATCAATCCGCAAGTCTATATGGAACTGGTCTTGAATACATTCCGGCCAGGGGTCATTAGCAACAAAACGCATTTTACGTTTCTATTTGAGGATAATGGGTCAAATTTTGTAAAAGCTTTTTCAACGTAGGATTACGTTCCTCCGTAACGGTGTTCCGGAAAGCAGAATTTCAGACGCTAAAACCGTCCGTCATCGCGAGTTATAATTTTGATAGCGCGCCAAACCCAGTCTGTATCGCCTGGGCAAGCAGTAAACAGTTAAACAGAAAAGCACCAAAATGCGCCAAAATTTTGACATGCATATATATATATAGATACATATATACATAACACATACATAACACATACATACATATATACATACAAAAGAGGTAAGCAACGATAAGTAATCCTACGTTAATAACCCGCGGTAGTTTCGTTAGAAGAGACTACCTGAAGTTTTTTTCTCTTTTTCTTTAGCAGAGTGTTCTGTTTAAAGTGTAAAATTTCGTCTGCCATACAATTGTCACTAGTGAAAAAAATTTTCCTTTGTTAATTTCGTTTTAATTAAACTGTGCCCATGAGATAGTTCCATATTCTTTTTACAGATTTTGTTCGATGAAAAAAAAAGTTACAAACTGCAAAAAATAAATGAATAAACAAAATAAACATATTAGTCTGTACATTTGACTTTTAAAATATTTTATTACGTATTTCACTTTACATATACAATTTCAAACAATTTCATAGTTTCAAAAAAATTTATTCAAACAGTAAATATGTATTTTTAAGGCTTTTCAGACACACAGTTGGCGTAATTACAATTCGTAAGTAGTACAAAGAGCAGCAGATTCTGAAAATAGAAGATTTTTTCATCTAAGAAATCGACACCAAATTTTGTCGAAAATATCTGTAGGTATAGTACCGGGGTGGCCAACTTTTTTACTATTGTTAACGACTTTCTACTTAAAAATCGTTGCGATCGTCCCGGAAGCAAAGGGAAACAGTTGTTATATGTCTTATAACCGATTTTTTTAATTAAAAAATCGATTTTATTTAAATTTAAGAAATAAAAATAATAAATTTTTGTTTAAGTAAAATTAAGCTAAACAGTAAAATCAATTTAATCGTTAATTTAAGCTAAATACAGTGGAGTCCCGATAATCCGAAATGATTAGGACCAGACCCTTTTCGGATTAGGCGAAATAATTCTTAAAATAAACCTAAAATACATAATAACGTGTGATTACATAATTACATATTACGTGTGATTACACAGTTTATTTTATACGGTTTGTCTAAACATAACCAAATCTCGGGACGAAATGGGTGATAAGAGAGCGGAACGCTGCCTAGTACAGTACAGTAGAGTGTACGTTGTTCTTGCAATACGTCACAGTGCTCGACAGTTGTATTTTAGACAATCAGCAGATTGTCGAAAGGGTTTTGAAAGAACCTGTGAACGTCTCAGACGAGAGTGAAGGTGACAGCGAGCAGAGGGCATTCCACTCAGACGCCGCGGCTGCATTTGATGTAGAGATACGCTACATAGAGCAACAACACTCCGCCGCGATCCCAGCCGACACCATTTTTCTGACGCGCTGGAGTAATTTGGCTAGGTATTCTCTTCGACAAAAGAAAAAAAAAAGATTTTTTTCAAACCAATGTTGTTAACAAATATTAGTTCAGTATATTGTCTAACTTTGAATTTTCTTGAAATTTTCAGAAATATACTTTATATTACTTAGTATCACTGTGGTTTTATTGTAACCTTAGTTCTTTTTGACTTTTGGTTTCGGATTAAGCAGACTTTCGGATTACCGAAGTTCGAATTATCGGGACTCCACTGTATATCTAACAATCGGTCTCTAGTAACTTTCTTTTTCAAAAGTTTAATTTTTCGATTTTTTTTAAATTCTTAAGTATGAGAATTTAAATTTTTTATTTCAATTTCTAAGCGTTTCAGTTATTTATTTTGAAAATTGTTTGGAAAGAAAACTGCTGGCATTAAATGGTATCTGATATATTTTTTTTAATCTCTCGAAATCTAACAATTGTACTTACATACTTGGATATTTTTATTAATGTGCATCGCAATTTCGCATTTATTTTGTTAAATCCTTTGAAAGCCGTTCATACTAGTTCCAGAAAATAGGTAATAAAAGTGAAAATTTTTGAAGTCTTAGTCACCCATGGAGTGTAGGTCTAAAAGTAAAAATATCGGTACGATCGACCGAAAAACCGTTCTCGAGTGATTAATTGGCTGTCCCTGGTACTGTACCTTTGCTATTCGATCAATTGTTATTTCTCGAAGCAAGTATTATTTTCTTGCAATATTATCATGTTGTTATTGTTTGCATTCACCAGTATACTTCTCGCTTAAAAATATTTAAGAATTTTCAGTAAATGTTTCGCGCTAAATAATCATTTATGTAAATAAATGAGAAGATATTGGAAGGGAAAAGAGTACGTAAAATTACGGAAGAAGAGTATGTAAAACTAGGTGAGCCAAAAGTTCGTAAAAACTTTAAAAATTCATAAAAAGGAAGAAATTATGATAAAGAAATGCAGTTTGCAAGAAAGGGCAAAAAAATAAAAATTTTAAAAAAGTCACTGGTCCAGCTTTGCGAGCACTACTACTACCCGTGGAAGTGTGGCGACCAGATTACGTCAGAGTTTGTGATGTGCGGTTTGCGTTTGGCCTGCTTGAATTCCGGAGAGGAGAAATTGCTGATGAATTGCAGTCTACTAGTGGCTCTCCTTGTAACACAAGTTTCACGTGTATTTTTATTATATTTTCATTTTTCGTACTGTGGGTTTATCTGTTAATTTTTTTTTTTTTACACAAGCGTTGTCATGGATGACTTTTTATTTTTTCTGATAACTCAGCCAAATAAATTAGTTTGTAATTTTTAAAATGAAGTGTGTGGTATTTTCACGCAACAAATATTATTTACGCACAAGTCTTACTACTAACCGCTGCATAAATGGTGACCCAGACGTGATCTGGTCGCCACAGAAGATTCTGCCGCCATATTATTCATAACGGTTTCCACCACAGAAATGCGGCCCTCCGCCAACGAGGGTTTTCCACTTCGTGGCCGATCCTCCAAATCCTCGTGTGTCACGGTCTTTTATTGCAAGATTGATTAGCATAATTCTGTTTAATCTCTCGCATGTCAGCGCAATCTACCGGTGACTTTTTAGAACCTTTTTTTGGCTGCTAAAAAAAATCCGATTTCCTTGTGAGCCCTTTCTTACAAACCGCACTTCTTTATCATGATTTCTTCCTTTTTTATGAATTTTTAAAGTTTTTGCGAACTCTTGACTCACGCTATACTTTTACAGCTTTAAATTAATTGTAAGCCCTTCTAAATATGTTTTAATTTTTATTTTGGCTGTAGTTTAAGATTCCGCTTGTATAACCTGAAATATGAATGCACATGGCTTTGAAACATTAAATTTTTATTCGCTGTGGGGTTTATATTCTAAAATTCTATTTTTCTATTAGGGATCTTTTTTACTTAATTGCATAAACAAGATGTTACCCACTGATGAAGTTAACATGTCTAAAAGAAAGAACTCGCGTAGGTGCGAGAATAGAATTAAAAATTAAATCAAGGAACAGTAAAAAGAACACTGTATAGATAGATCTTCTTTAAATAGAGATCAACAAACGATAGCGAAATGCCTTAGCTTCAATAATAAAGTCGCCAACAAATTTGCGGTATTTATGGATGAAATACCCTAAGGATAAGCGACTGACATGTAGTACTAAAAAACTGGAGGGTATGATGGTCAACGTTATATAACTAGTAATAGTTTTTCATTTAGTTTTTACATTGTTTATCTAGGTCAAGAATTTAGCAGGAATGATGTGGATTCAAGGAATGACTTTAAATTCCACCTACCCAGAGGGGGATGAATGTACTTCGGCATAACAACATTTAGATCTCGCTTGGATGTTTTCAAGGAATATCTGCCTTTTTTAAACAGTGGAATCTCGATCTATCGATTTTTAAGGGACCGAATGAACTGAACGATAAATACGGGAACATAACAAAGCAATATGATCATCGGGACTGGGTGAAATAAACGATACATACGGGAAAACGATGATTCGTGAATGATCGATTGAGATTCCACTGATATCAATTTATTTCCCATTTAGAAAATAACTTTAGATTAACTATCTGTAACGCATAGAATCCCCGTAACCGTACATTCACAAGGTACTGAATCGTCATAGTCTCTTGTGACACTATTTTCATATTGAACATCGATTGAGACGTCTATGAAGCTTGCTGTTGTCTTGCTGATACGTCTGTCTAGATGAGTGCTCATGTGTTCTGTGTTTGCTATGATTTTTATATTTTTATCTTTCATGAGAAAAAATTGGCCGCTGAATCCTGTTATCAAAAGTTGCGTACATTTATAGATTCGTGCAATCAAAAAAATAAATAAATAAATAAATAAATAATAAAAATAAAAATAATTTTTCACGAAATGCACGTGACGAGCCATTTTTTCTTCCTTTAACTTACACTTAACATCCATATTTTAACGTAGAATTACGTTCCTCAATAACGGTCCTCCGAAAAGAAAAAATTCAGAGTCCATCACGAGTTATAATTTTGGTAGCGCGCCAAACTCAGTAGCAGTAAACAGTGAAACACAAAAGTACCAAACTGCGCCCCCCCCCCCCAAAAAAAAAGAAAAAAGTAAGCAACGATAAGTAATCCTACGTTAATAACCCGCGGTAGTTTCGTTAGAATAGACTACCTGAAATTTTTTTTTTCATTTCTCTTAGACAATTAAACAAACGAAAAAGTTTAAAAACCCATCAATAATTAAAAACAAAACAATTTCACACTGCATCATTTGAATATTCAAAAGGAAAAATTCAAGATGCTTGAAAAAAAAATGCTTGCAGTTTTTATTTACCTTTTAATACTATGCATTACAGAACCAAGTTTACTGTCACTTCAATCAAATGAGGCATTTTCTATGCTATACAGTACACATACAGACAGATCTGTCTTATAAAAAAGCTTTGTTGAGGGTTCAAATATCTTATAATGTAGAGTGGAGAGGTTTTACAATCGGGGAATCATAAAAACTACCAATCTAAAAACGCATCCTTGTATTTTTTGTGTTAGGCTTTCTTGTCGGTCACACTTGAGTGAATTTCGTATTTTTTTAGGAGTATATTAATTTTTATATGATGCTTTATGGGTCTTGCAGCGTACAGTAAGATATCGATGCAAAATCAATAAAGTTAATAAAAAATTCAAAGGTTTAACTTCGATCTTCCAAATATGCCTCAGAATTATCAGGACACATTATCTGCTCATATTTACTAACTTATTTTTGTAAATGTAGTTTTATTTGCAAAATTGAACGAAAACGGTCAAGTTGTTCTGAATTTTTGAGTAACAAATATGCAGGTAATCCAAAAGTACCCTCCACTCGCGAATTGCTCAAAAACGCTCAGAAACAAAATATATTCATCTGTTTATTTTTCTAAAGGTCGAAAAGAATTTTCATAGTTACATTTTGATCAGTAGATGGCTAGATGGTACATCTGAAGATTATTCTACAAAAATAGAGATATGACCGTTATAAAATAAGTTTCAGCTTCAACCAAATGTTTTATCCCAAGCTTCAAGAAATCGAAACCTAAATTTTTTTCAATATTTTCAAATTTTTCCGCAAGTAATCTGCTAGTGAAAAAAATTTTCATCTTTTTTTGTGTGTATATATCAGGTCTATATAACATAGTCTAACAGAATTAAATAAACTTCGAACGAGATTTATTATATTATAAGGCAGCTCGTATGAGATATATGTAATATCTCAAGGCATTAACTTAATCAGGTATCAATTAGCAGGGCAGATTAAACAAGTAATTGTTCCATTAGATTGCATTATGTTGCCTAAAAGCGGTGTTGTGTCGTGTCATTTGTGAAACAAATTTATTCAGAGGTAGTGTGCATAGATTGACGTTTCATAGCGTTTCAGCTCAGAAATATCTGCCTATATAAATCCTAAATAAATGTAGAAATGGGGCCGATATTAGAACATTATAATTAATTTATTCAGAGATATATTAATTAATTCAGGTGTATATTAATTTATTCAGAGATAGGGTGTATATTAATTTATTCAGAGATAGTGTGTATAGATTGACGTTTCATAACGTTTCAGATTAGATATATTTGCCTGCAATCCTAAATAAATGTATAAATGGGGCCGTTATTAACACATTAATTTATTCAGAGATAGTGTGTATAGATTGACGTTTCATAACATTTCAGTTTAGAAATATTTCCTTACAATCCTAAATAAATGTATATATGGGACCATTATTAACACATAATCAATTTATCCAGAGATAGTGTGTATATTAAAGAGATAGTGTGTATATTAATTTATTCAGAGATAGTATGTACATTAATTTATTCAGAGATAGTATGTACATTAATTTATTCACAGATCGTGTGTTTAGATTGACTTTTCATAGCTTAGAAATATTTGCCTACAATCCTAAATAAATGTATAAACGGGACCGTCATTAACACATAATTTATTCAGAGATAGTGTGTATATTAATTTATTCAGAGATGTGTGTATAGATTCACGTTTCATAACGTTTCAGTTTATAAATATTTGCCTATAATCCTAATTAAATGTATAAATGGGGCCGTTAACACATTATAATTGTTTCAAATATGCTTATCCCGTAAATTTTTAGATTTTCATTTACCAGTATTTCCTCCTGAAAAAAAATCTGACACTCTTATAGTGCATTAGAAAAATTTCAATTCTATGTCAGAAATCTAAAAAGAAGTTTTTATGAAACTTCTGATTACAATATAAAGTTGTGTTTCGATGATTAGAGAAATAAGACGTCAAAAATCTATATGTTTTCCAAACCAAAGAATAGATAAATTAGTTCAGGAATGTATGAGTTATGGTTTTGAAAAAATTAATATTGTTCTGGTTGTGAAAAGATATATAAAATTTTTAAGTTTTACACCATTAATTATTTACATCATAGCTGCCATTTAAAAAAAATATCAAATTAATTCATTTCGTGTAAAATTTTTAAAATTTTTCTCTTAAAGCATATATTTAAAAAAAAATTAGATTATTTTAATCAGCGAAATTTTTACATAGTTTTAAAAAATGTTAGTTAAAGATTAGACTAAATTGCAGTACATAGAAACTTGGTTCTGTAATGCATAGTAAGTATTATAAGGTAACTGAAAACTGCACATTTTTTTTTTTTAAAGAATCTTGGATATTTCCTTTTGAATATTAAAACTATGCAATTTGATGTTACTTTAACTTATGACGAGTTTTAAGACTTTTCAGTTATTTAATTGTCTAAGAGCGAGGCAAAAATATGCATCGTTAAAATGCATGTTAAAAGGAAGAAAAAATGGCTCGTCACGTGCATTTCGTAAAAAAATTATTATTTTTATTTTTTTTTGGATGTACATTCTATTCATATTAGAGAAGGAAAGGCAGATTGCATTTCTGTATCCGGCTAATTTAATTTGTTTGGGCCTTGAGAAACAAATACAATTACCCCTGAGCATTTCTTTGTTAAAGCAAGAAATGCTCCTGTGAAGAATTATAAATGAGGGCAAGTAAGCAGTCTGAAAATATGAAAACCGATGTACGCGTCAGTTTAAAAAAAATATTAGAACTGATTTACGTCTTCTTTAAGACCTGAATAAGTCATTGATACAAGAATATACAAACTGTATGCATTTATTAAATAAGGTGCATAGTTCTATACAACATTCAAAAATGGAATACATCCAGTGTTTGTTTCGAGGAATGTGTGCTGTCAGGCGTTACACGCAAAATGAAACTAAAAGAACCACAAATGGCAAAGGTCTACAATCACCAGAAGACATCAAAAATATTAAATGTTATTCACATGTTTAGTTTTCTTTCCTGGTGCCTGCAAATGACACTCCAGCATGCGTATCGTACATGTATAATAATAATTCAAAAATCTTTTAATTGTAAGAAAATAATATATATATATATGCTGATATACTTTGTACAAAATACAGCAAACGTACGAGTAGGGTAAAAATAAGTTATTCAATTTTGTAACTTTTCATAAGGTGAATATCATTGCTAAGAAAGAAAAATAGATAAAGATAAATTAGCCATAAACAATGTTACAAAAGCAGTCGAACACCGGACAAAAAAAAAAGAAAAAAATCTGTGGGGGATTCTAGAGGAAAAGTATATTTCGTTCTCTCACAGTAATATCTTCAAATAACTTTTCCATCCGATTGTGAAACTTTCCGTGAAACCGTAGAACATTTTCAACGCTGTTTTATGGCTTTCAATGCTACGAAATTTCATTTGTTTAGAAACTGACTACGTAGCTACCATTTAAAAGGATGAAATAAAAACTTGATATTTCTGAAAGAAAATAAGAATATAAAATATAAATGTATGGTGCCCGGTATAAAGGGCCTAAGTCAAAAACAGTGATTTAAATGTACCAAGTTATTGGCTTTTATACCAATCGCAGAACAATAATTTCGACTTGAGTCTTTTGTACAAAGAAATGTAATTTTGTATACAAAATTGATAGACTTAAGCCTTTCATACAGGTCAAAAGATTTTTTTTTATCAATGCTAACAAATATCTAAAAATAATTTTTTTTTTTACTTAAGCCCTATATACCGTGCACCACAGAAATATCCTATCTATCCACTATATTGTGGTTAGGTGGGTTTATAGATACACAATATTATTGTGAATAGAGTAGGAAAGTGATTTCAAGCTAGTCTATGCTCACTCGAAAACGGTTTTTGAAATTATTTGTATTTCTTTCTCGCGCATCTAACTATTTATTTTGACGCAGTTTCGGAGAAAAACCTTGAAAAATTGAATCTTTAAATTTAAAAATTTTCTCCCAGCCAAATCAAGTGAAAGAAAAGTAAGGGAGCACTCACAGGACATGTAAAAGTATTTTTCTGGTGGACTCCCATCAACTGTACGTTTTTCGTGGGCGGGTTCTGGTTGTCCAGGAAAAAGTCCTGCAATTTTATTTTTATTTTCTGCGGATCTAACAAGTTTAGGACCGAAATATCCAGAGCCTTTCTCAGTCACATTGGGAAATATTTGGCTCTTTTTCTCCGGTTCATCTTGCCAGGGTAAGGAAATGTTTTCCTCTGGGATGAAGTTAATAATTCTGTTAAACCCTTTTACAGAACTACTTTCATATATTCTTATAAAGGGCTTATAAACAGAGTTAAATGTAGGGTGACCAGGTATCTAAGATTTTGCTAAACTTTCCGTCTGTTTACTGTGTTTTGAACTTTTATCCAGCAAAAATTATTTACAGCTCCGAACAATATTAAGTCTCCCTTACTACCTTTTGCAGGTTAGTCCTTTCAACGCGATTTCTAAAATGTTATATATATATATATATATATATATATATATATATATATATATATATATATATATATATATATATATATATATATATATATATATATATATATATATATATAGCCTAGTTTTATGCCACGCGCATCGGCAAGGCCCTGTCTTACATAACAGTTTATGTCATCTCATTAATTATAAGGGAGAAGTATGTGAGACATATAGAGACATTTTCAACCAGTATGCTTGTGTTAGCAAGTCATTTGCTGGTTTACAATTTTCACTGAAATTTCAAGTGAATAAAGCTAAATGTCCACTGAAGCTATCAGGTATTTTTTAGGATGACCAGAAATGATTTGCTCAAAATCGACCTTGCCGACACAGATGAAATACATCTGATTTTTTTTTTTAGCTCCTGCCGTTCGAAACATTTTCCCGAGCTCAAAATTTGTTAGAGTATCGGCAATATAAACCGATAGATAATTAGAAAAATTTTAATTTCACATTAGAGCCGAATAGTTTTAGATGAATTATAACTATAAGAATCAATGTTGTTTTAATTAAAAAATTTACTCTGAAATAATACTGCATTCTCTCAAGGGTATAAAAGTTCAAGATCATTTCAGAGTATACTTTTTTTTCTGTTTGAACAATATTGAATTAATGACCGTGCATTTAATGTGTACGTATAACTAGCCAAAAATGTAGTCAAGACTTGACTATAATTAATTATTTTTAGTATGAAATAGATAGTGGAGAAATTGGAAGATAGTTTTAGAAAAGTTCTCTAATTTTTTTTCTCTAGGAAATGAGTAGAGAAATCCTGAAGCAATTACCAAAGCAAGAAATGAAATACATATGCACTATTTTAGTACCTATAAGCACTATAGGAATACTGACGTTTATCAAAATTTCTAAAACTGATTGTAATATCAAAGATGAACGAAAAACTGTTCAAATTACAGTGATAGGCGCAGTGTTGGCATGTATGAACCAACACTGCGCTAAAATATGTCTACAAACTTTCAAATATGGCATTTTGATTCTGAATATTTTGTGTCGAGGCAGATTATGAAAAACTCCATTTTGAGTCCAAATAGAAAATAACTTTTGTTATCACAATTATTTCATTGCTGTGACGTAATATAATTAACTTTCGCGTAGAAACTAAATTCAAACAAAAGGATGGAGGATTATTTTAAATATTTTTGAAGAAGCTAACATTTATTTTTATAAAGTATAACGTACAGATACCTTAAACAATCATCCAAAGACTTCTGAAGAAACTGGATAGTAAATCTCGTCCAGCTATATGAACTATCTGATTAATTAATACCTGTACACAAAAGGTATGTTTTCGGAGAATCTGTACGTGCTTTGCTGACTTAGTTTTTCCTTTTAGATAAATTCAATACAAAATTCTTATACATGCATGCATCCACTTATATGTGCTTTATATCAGTGAAAAGAGTATTAAAATAAGCTGGTCAAACATACTGTTGGTCATTGAGTTCTCCGTGACCACTGTGAACAGATATTCTGTGCCGACTTCTTGTGCTGAAATCTTTCAGGGAATCTTCTGCAAAGGTGGATGTACCCTGTATTATATTACGTTTTGGGAAATATAGTATTCGGTATGGAGAACTCAGATTTTGAGTATGGCACGTAAGAAAAGGAGGAAAAAATCAAATCCGAGGATAACAAATAAATTAGCAAGTACCGTAGTGCAAGTCCTCAACGCTGACAACACTTCAATAGGTCACAACTTCATGGCGGTCTCTTGCTGTTTAGTTGCGGGCGGGATACTCTTCTTTATCTTCACAAAGATATTTCTCAAAGAGGCCCCTTGTTGAATAATTGCACATACAGACTGTTTAAACGGATGTCAGGGAATTTGCCTTCCAGGACTTAACTACTCATTGTTAAAAAAGTAGAAGTGGTGTATCGCTCTTCTCGGTTCGATGTTTAATTTTACCTAAGTGAGTCATCGAGCGAATGCCGTCTCTATCGCGTCCCGTTATAGTCTGCACTATTAGGCCGATCATTGGGATTTGGAATGCAGGATTACATGTCCACTCATCTCAAGGTGACGGGTCAGATGCACCAAAACCAGCCCGTGTTCAAGAAGGAAAATTCATTGACATTTTAGGCAGCTGCAGCTGCGTTGCTCATACTCGCCAGATTAGATTCACTTGTTGGAGCCTTCGGAATCCGCCGTGGCACTGGTGTGGGGATCCCTGTTGCCAGATTTTGAGTCCGGCCTCTCCCGTCTCTCCTGAACGTTGGAGTCTACCTTCCTCAGAGACTTCTTCCACACTAGCGAGGAAGAGCGGAGGCTGGCTGCCATTGTCATTGGGTATTCCTGAAAGAGGGAGACAAAATAGAGTTTTATATTGCTTCTCCTTATTGTTGCTCTAATTGCATACATTTAGGCCGTCTGCACACGCAGCAACTCAAAAGAAACTGATAACTGACTCCAATCACAAAACTACAATCACAAATCCACGCACACGGCGCAACTGGTTACAAACACGTCGGACGGGTTTGTAACCAGTTGCGCCGTGTGCGTGGCTCCATTCAATTACATAGGTTACGACTCATCACGGGCTGGTTTGTGATTGGAGTCAGTTATCAGTTTCTTTTGAGTTGCTCCGTGTGCAGACGGCCTTAGGATTAAGCTGTTCGACGACGTTTACCACGTCGATTTTTAATGAAAATTTCGGATTTTTAAAAAATTCTTGTTTCTTAGATACTGTCAATTTCTATTTCTAAATCGGCTTTATTTTTTTCAGTATGATCATTAGATAATGAAATGAAAGTGGTTTAAAGAAGAGCATCAGCTGTAACAATTTCAACAGAAGTGAAAACTTCAATTGTGTTTCCCGAACAACTTATTTTTCATCCAAAATGTATACGACTATTGTGGTAACTCGAAATACAATCATGATATGTCGATGGAATTTTCCAGGCATATCTTTCATGATACAAAGAATGTAATAAAAGGCAGATAAGGCTCTAGGTATATTATTTGTTGATTAATAGCTGTAAATTACTGATAGCAGATAAATTATTGAAATTTTACATGTACAGTCGAACCCCGTTATAGCGAACTTCAAGGGACGAAAGGTTTTGTTCGCTTTATCCGGTGGTTCGCTATATCCGAACCGTTAAGAAAAATGCTACAGTTGACAAAATGTATAACTCATTTGTTGCAATGTGTATTCAATAATGATGTATTAAAAAATGATAAAATCCATTAAAGATCATCAATAATGATCATTAATGAATTAAATCGACTAAAATCGATTACATTAAACTGACACAATACTAATTAAATTACGTACAATAGGAAAACGGTGGAACCTAAATTTTCGTTCATTATATCCGTGAGTTTGTTATATACCGGGTTCGCTATAACGGGGTTCGACTGTAATTGCATATGATGACCTGTATTTCTTTTAGGTTTCAAGTCATCGAATAGTTTGTAGTTCATTACACTCACGACGGCCTTACCTACATATGATAATAAGAAATTAAAGTTAGAGTCGTTTATGTAAAAATTTGATATTTTCGACCAAAATTCTTCAATTTTGAAAAAAAAGTTGCATAGTTATGGACTATTATGGACTAATTATGGACTATTTTCGCAAGTAAAGTTTTTTTAAAAAGTCTCCGAAGTAGACGAATACCCTAATATACACATATGAAGTTGAAAACTGAAAATCAACACATGAAGACATGCCACATTAAGATACCAGTTAAAAGAATAGTTTAGCGATAATATCTCTGCTTTTCTCCTGCATCTAGTTGTGGTTTGTTTTCAAGTGGTGGTTTCAGTTCTTATATATGTAACACTAGCCGGGCGAAGACCAGCTATGCTCGGGCCCCACAAAAGAAAAAAAAGGCCCTTTTCAGGGCCTTATGCAGGGCTTTGATGCAGAGCTTTGATTTGCAGTCTAGTGCCATTACACAATTTCGGTGGTTTTAAATTCCGAAGGCGCATTGCGGTTGTGCTCTTCCGCAAAAGATTTTATGGTATAGAAGACCCGGTGGTTTAAGGGAATTTAAAAGCTCTACCGGATAGTTGACGGCATCATCTGAATTGCAGACTATCGACTTGTCTATCGACTTGTAGATCATTTCCTTCCCGTTAAAGGACTTTAGCAATATGTCATTAATAAACGCAGCTTGATCGTTTTTTGGAGTCAAAATGGCCCTTTCGCAAAACCATTCTACGGGATTATTCTGTCTGTGAGCAATGCCTGGATAAATGTGATCTATCAGTTCCTGAATGGTAGTCACTAATTTGAATTAAATTCTTAAAAAACTTTCATCTCAATTAGTCTAGTGGTTAAATTTTATCTTTTACTGTATTTTAATATTTTTTTGTCGATTTATTTCGTTGTTATGCACGTGACGATAAATTAATTTAAAGTACCAGAAAAGAAATCACGTGATCAGCATTTAATAAATTTAATTCTAAAAATTAATCTTTAAAAATTCACCAAAAATCAGAAAATGGAGGTAAAGATTCGAAAAAGATTTCATTTGAAAGGAATTTTTATGATCTTTATCGTGATATAAATTTTATAACCCTCAGATTATTATTTTAAATGCAAAGTTAAAAAAAGTTACAAAAACAGCTTAAAAATTTAATTAAAAAAATCTAAGAAGAATTTTTTAAAAAATCCTTTTTAGTGCACCCCTACACTATAAGAAGAATCGCCATGCAAATTTTCAGCCCTTTAAGTCCAACGGTTTGTTCTGTGCGTTATATGTCAGGCAGTCAGTCAATCAGTCAGTTACGGAAATGTTTTATATATATAGACTAGATGAATACCCGTGCTTCGCTACGGAGTACATTCAAATTAAATACAACGGTCAATGTATGCAATTGATGCCTAAAGAAAACAAAAAAATATATTTATAAAAAAATCGTAACGGATATTTTTATACAAGAAATAATGTAGAAGAAAATATTGAAATTAAATCTAAAAGAACATACGGTACAGTTAATATAGAATATTACGGTACAGTTAATATAGTACAGTTTGAGGAACATTTCTTTTACTATATTTTAATATTTGTTTGGATAATGTCCAATCATATGCCGCATTAGAAAGAAAAAAATATTTTTTTGTCAATTTATTTCGTTGTTATGCACGTGACGCAAAATTAATTTAAAGCATCACAAAAAGAAAAGAAACCACGTGATCAGCATTATAATAAATTAAATTCTAAAAATTAATCTTTAAAAATTCACCAAAAATCAGAAAATGGTGGTAAAGATTCGAAAAAGATATCATTTTAAAGCAATTTTTATGATCTTTCTCGTGAGATTAATTTTATAACTCTCGGATTATTATTTTAAATGCAAATTTTACAGAATGTTACTAAAACAGCTTAAAAATTTAATTTAAAAAATCTAAGAAGATTTTTTTCAAAAATCTTTCTTAGTGTACCCCTACACTATAAGAAGAATCGCCATGCAAAATTTCAGCCCTTTAGGTCCAGTGGTTTGGTCTGTGCGTTATATGTCAGTCAGTCAGTTACGGAACTGTTTTATATGTACAGATAATAATAGATATGTGCTTTATTGTTTCACGCAAGACTTTGTTAGAAAATTCACGCTAGAAAATTTGGAGCAGTGATTCTTTAAAAAAAGTTGATATAGTAGAAGAAAGATGAGAATAGCAAAATTTTACGAGTCAACATAAAATGATGATCCTATTTAAAAAAATGTTTCTTTTTCCCGATGGAATACTTGAAGAATCTATATTTTGCAGAAAACAGCGTGGTCCGGTAAGATGATAAGATAAGAAAAAGAGAAAACCTGATTATAAATATAGGCTTTGTTATGTATGTAAAAATATTGTATATTTTTCTCTGAGATGGGAGAATTTGACGTTTTGGATGAAAAGATCAGTGTACTTTTGCCTTTTCAAAATCTAGAAATGACACGTAGACACGACTTTTATTCAGTATCTTACATACGTAACACAATAACAAATATGGGCTTTATTGTTTCACGCTAGACTTTATTATTTAACAGATAATAATATATAGAGTTTATATATATATATATATATATATAAAGATCTTTTATTATTTATTTATTTACTATTATTTTATGGCAGACCTCGTTTGCTCATCTGATTTTGGTAATTTAATTCGACGTTTAAAATATTTTCCACAATTGTAAACGTTACATTTAGGGAAAAAAAAATTAAAGATTTTTCAAGAGTAAAAGCTATTAAGGATGATAAAATTGTGTGGAACAGGCGGTTAGTAAGAAAAATCTTTTTTGCAAAGACTAGCTGAATACCCGTGCTGTGCTACGGAGTACATTCAAATTAAATACAACGGTCACTGTATGCAATTAATGCCAAAAAAATATATATTTATAAAAAAATCGTAACGGATATTTTTATAGACAAAATATCCGTTTAATAGAACATACTAAAGAATATAGTACAGTCAATATAGTAGAGTTTGAGGAACATTTCTTTTACTGCATTTTAATATTTTTTTGGATAATGTCCAATCGTCTGCCGCATTAGAAAGAAAAAAATATTTTTTTGTCAATTTATTTCGTTGTTATGCACGTGATGCAAAATTAATTTAAAGCATCACAAAAAGAAAAGAAACCACGTGATCAACATTTAATAAATTAAATTCTAAAACTTAATCTTTAAAAATTCACCAAAAATCAGGAAATGGAGGTAAAAATTCGAAAAATATTTCATTTTAAAGGAATTTTTATGATCTTTCTCGTGATATAAATTTTATAACTCTCAGATTATTATTTTAAATGCAAACTTAAAAAAGTTAGAAAAACAGATAAAAAATTTAATTTAAAAAAATCTAAGAAGAATTTTTCAAAAATCTTTCTTAGTACACCCCTACACTATAAGAATTGATATGCAAAATTTCAGCCCTTTAGGTCCAGCGGTTTGGTCTGTGCGTTATCTCTCAGTCAGTCAATCAATCAGTTACGGAACTGTTTTATATATATACATATAGATAATAATTTCCAGCGTACCTAGAACACTTGGACCATGTTTCGTGCTTATTACGGATTCCTCAGCATAGCATAACCGTTAAGTATGCCAGTAGGGATAGTAATTCCACAAAAGAAATTACTCTATCCTTTACGAGGAATCAACGAATTGCTGTGAAATCAGCTCACTGCGAAAAAAAGACTACTTTTTACGATTTCCGGCTCAAAAATTTCAAGCAGAAATCGCGGAAGACTCGGAACGGAAAAGGCATCAAGTTGTTAAATTTGTCTAAATTTTTAGCAATAAAATATTTCCTATGCATTTCTCGACAAAAAAGCAATTGCAAATTTTTCATGACAAATTATGTTCATAATTGTCGAATTAATGGAAAGAAGATGTTGAAATAATTTTCGAGGGCTAAAGGTTAATAACTTACATAGAAATGTATTCAATAATTTCCTTTTTCAAATCGAATGATAAAATGATTAAAAAAATAATAAAACGTGATGTTAATAAAATATATTTAATTTAAAATTGTATAAATTTCAAGAATTTTCAGTGCAACACTTGAAATACTTCGTTTCAAATTAAAGGAAAAATTTGTCACGGGGAGTTTATATTTTGTTAGACGTAATAGAAATTTTCGCCCACGATGCAACGTTTAGATGACGCATTTCTGCTCTAGCTTTAAATCGAATTTATTCGCAGTTTCACAGTTTTGTAAAACAGACCTTGACGCCTGCATCTTCCCTATTATTGCTATGAAAATTTAATATTTTAGTCACATTATTTTATGTCTGTAACCTTTTAAAATGTATGAATGTTACGTAGATGCAATCGCTGTTTCCTGTCACTATTACCTTTAAGTGCAGTTTTCAGAAAGGCTCTTCATATTGGAATTTTTAAAAAAAGCATTTTTTGATTCTAAAACACGTGAATAATAATAATAATAATAAACATTTATAGCTGAAACTAAATATTGTACTTCCCGCGCGCAAAAATTTGTTGCCAAAATTCAAATTTGGAATAAAAAGATCTCTTATCAGTTCCAGTGTTTCCACGACACTTTTCTTAAATATCCTTTATTACGTCTTAAATGTATTTTCATGACATTACATTTCAGTTAGTAAGAGTATTTTCCATTATATTCACAAATCTCTTTTCGGAGAAATTTTCACTGTTGGAACCAATTTCCATCTTGATAATAGGTAGACTCAACCATGAAACAACCATGGGAAAATATGAAATATTTGAGGCAAAAATTCAATACAACTTGCTTAATTGGTTAATAAGACACGAAGGACAAAATCATACTCATAGGAAAAGTGGCTGTGCTCATAAAGGAAATTTACTAAGTGTCTCGTATGAACATCAAAGACCAAAGACAAATACTAGAGAAATTTGATTCTCTTGTTCATTTTGAAATTGCCATAGAATTTTTTCTGGACCGGAAAAAAGTGTTGTTTGCCAGTGCGGGACACTCGTCAATGAAAATATTCGCACTTTAACCAGGAGAATCATTGCGTGCTTTGAATGGGCGTACCGTATAGGTGGACCAACAACTCCCCTGGAGGCGCTTCAATTTTGACCACGCACCCCAAGGGATGACATCTACGGGGAACGTACCTCCTCCCTCTCCCTCTGACCTCTTAGAAGGACTTTCCTGTCTATAGATTTAAGCTACTTATATCCGGCCTAGATACGAAGGTATTTTAATGGCGTCCATCGGGATTCAAACTGAGAACCCTAAGGCCAACTCGCTACTCCTAGTCTACCTCGAACCCGTCCAGAAAAAAAGTAGTAGACGCAAATTATGCGATGCACTATTTTAGCTTGTTTCTTTTGTTTTTTAAGTATTATGGTCATCTTGCTACCTAGGGTAGCAAGATGACCATAATACATTGATGGATTATTTTGGATCTGTAAGGTAGGGTAGACCAGGGCATCTTGGCCATAGGGGCACGTTGGCCCATCTGCGATATTTTTCAAACTATCTGGTAGATTGCGTTACTAGCTAATCGAGGTGTGTCTTAGCACGTTTTCTTTCACCCATAACAGTATCAGCAGCGAAGAAGCAATCAAACGAAACCCACTTCAAATTTTCACTGAAGTGAGTTTCTTTTTTTTTGCACTTATAAATAATCATTTCTGACTTCTTTCTAAATTAAAGTTTCACTTAGGTGAATAGCAATCTAAAAGATCGTTGTTCAGAGCTAATTTTCAACCTACTTATTTGAAAAAAATATTAACAGAATATTTGATACAACGATCAAAAGCCAAAAGGGCGATATGGGGCAAGTTGACCTTAAAATTTTCTGTCAAAGATCATCCTGTTTTCCCTGCAGCGAAATTTCAACGGCTCCTCTTTGAAAGAGGGTCATCTTCATTTTCTACACTAAAAGATTTATCGACTGCAAAAAGCATTTGAGAAATGTATCGGTTATCCCTTGAAATATCCCTTCTTGTCTGAGTCTAAAATAAGCTTTCTGGTTGCACTCAAGTAATTAAGTCGTCTTCAATGTATTTCATTTAAGTAAGATTTTTATCTCGTTGGTAGAAATTAAAACTTGGAAAGTATTTCATTTCATCGATATTTTCGTTCATTTGGTTCAGTCGTTACATATAATAGATATGAAATCTTCTCGCTTTGTAACAGTTCATTGTTCGATACATTGTTTGACTTCGCTTGGAAAAAATGTGAAATTCTCTTTACCATTTTTCATTTCAAATATCTAGGAAATATTTAGGATTATAAATCCATTTATTACAAAAAGATTACCCAATATTGCACAAAAATATCTGTCTTTGTAAGCAACAGGCGGTACCGTGATTTAAATGAAAAAAGATGGAGGAGATTTGACACAAAAAATTGTAGGGTAGACCGGAGCTTATTGGCCCATTTTTTCTTCAATATATTTTTTTTAAATAATTTTTTAAAATTTTTAATTTTTTTTGTTTGTACAATCAGCACATCTTAAAGCATAACCACGTAAGAGAAAATTTGATAAATATTAATTAATAGTTTCTATATATGAAGCTCAGAAGGACAGCAAGTCACTGGGCAAACCTGCCCCATCGAACGGGGCAGGTTGGCCCTCTAAGTTGATTTGATTTTCGGATTACTAACGGAAATGAAAAAACACATAAAATATCAAATGTAATTTTAATATGGTGTATAAACGACACGAAGGATAAGAAAAGATATTTTGTCCAACTTAACTACTGCCTTCATCGATCTTTTAAAGTTTTTAAAGTTTATTTGAGTTAAGTAAATCAATACTTTTTTTGTTTAAGTTTTTTGGTCTCATAAATTTTAAGAAAGAAATGCTATTATAAAAAGGTCAAACATTTCCAGAACTTATGAAAAGCATCTTTTCCTAATTCAGTGCTAATTAGATATGTATTTTAACACATTGAACTGAATCTCATCATTTCCCATACCGATATATTTCATAATTTTTTATATACACTGAACTGATTCAATTATCAGTAGGTGGATAAACGTTTAACAGATTATCTGTTCATCACAAAAGGAAAAGACTAGAAAAAAAAATACAAAATTTCCCGTAAAAATATCAACATGGTTCGTAGAAAAAGGAGTATGACAAAGTTTTTCCAGATGAAAAACTGAAAAGTTATTACAGTGGACGCTCGTTAATTCGAACTCAAAGGTTCTCGAAAAAAAGTTCGAATTATCCGATGTTAAGAGAAAATATATAACTTTAAAAGTGTATCACTGAAGAAGAAAAATCTCCTAGTATGTATAACCCCAGAAAATATAGTATTATACTATGTTATCTAAAATTAACATATTAAAAAGCAATACAGACTTGCCTTAATTATTAAATGAAGCAGAAGATATGCAGTAGAAAGTAAACTTTAATTAAAAATACGAATTACACTTTGGGGAAAAACTGTAAAGTGGATGTTTGGTTTTGTTTATGATGCCTACATTGTTCAGCCAACTTCTCGATTTGAAGTAAACATTTCAATTCATTTTCAGAGGAAGGTTCCATCTGAATAAATGCTTTCAGAGTTTTAATAGAGTCCATTATGGCTTTGTCCATTATGGCCGCATTAAAAATATCTTTCGGCAGGTAAGTAGAGAAAAGCCCTGGCAGTTTCCTGCCGAAATTAGTGCATACGTTTTCGTTTACATCAGAGCTTTGGACACATACAGTTTGATAAGAAATATTGTGCCTTGACTTAAATCGAGAAAGTTAAATTGAGGAAAAAGAAAATTTTTTTGTCAAATTTTTAGTTCGAATTAACCGAATTGATAAAAATTTAGTTCGAATTAATGAGATATTTTTAACATTAACTCCAATACAAGTTTTTTGGGGCCTTTGGATTAGTTCGAATTAACCGAAAGTTCGAATTAACCGAGTTCGAATTAATGAGCGTCTACTGTACTTATATTATTATTTTACTTTGATCCAATTTAAAACACTGTAAGTATAATCTTTTAATATTATAATTAATATTATAGTCGAATATTATAATTAAAATGATAATCTTTTAATATTACAATCATCTTTTAATATTGTAATTAATCTTTTGGATAATTGATTTTTTTAGGTATTCCCAGTATATATTTAAGTTGCTAAGCCGATTTTTCGGATAGTCCGTGAGAGAAAACTACAACATCAATTTAATTCATTTTGGTCTTAAACGAAAGATTGTAGTCTGTAGATTTGTCAAATTTACTTTTGGTAACAGCAAATTCTATTAATTAGCGATAATTTGCAATTAAAATCTGTTTTTTGCGCATGCTCAGTGACATGTTTAAATCCGGCCTTATTTACTCACTTAGCATGAGGCCACACAAACACATTAATTTGTTTCTGCGCATGCTCAGTGACATGTTTAAATCTGGCTTTAGATACTTACTAAGCACGTGACCGCCTAAACACGCTAATTTGTTTAATCCGAAGAATCTCTCTAGCTCTCTCTCGGCCGTTTTTATTTTTAATCATGTTTGTGAGATATAGAATTAAACCTGACGGAAATTGTTCATTTCGCGCTGTTGAGTAACCATATTTCTCTTTGCTGGGTTCAATAGTAATTTTCTAAAGTTTATTTCTCTATTCTTAATATCACGATTTTCAACATTTGGCCATGATGTGTTGAGTATAATTTGGGTATTTGTACATTTATTTACTATCCAGCCGTTATGTTTTGACGGGTAGGGTAGGTGTCCCAAATATCGCCTACTCTAACATTTTTTCGACATTTCATCCCTTTTTTAGTTTCTGATTAGGCTGGAAACTCAAAGAACATCACTAAGAAATATTTCCTTTGGTATCCCGAGATCAACCAGCTCCAAAACCAGTGCAATTTTAAATTATGTAGCTGAATTGGAAAAATTGAAATTTCCAGTGAAACCCTGAGCGGTTCGTAATATCGCCTACCTCTGTAAATATTACGGCCTACCAGGCGAAATTAGGAGCACCCGTTAAAAGGCGTTGCTATCAAAATAATGGCACCTCTGTATTCTCTGTTTAATACACTTTCAAATGGTATAAGCAAAATTAGAATTTGGATGCACCTACCTGGTCATTCACTGGATTCTTTGGAGTTAAATTTTACGAAGACAACAGCCAAAACAACTTCAGACGGCATATAGTTTCTGTTGTCAGTGATAAGAGCTTTGTTTTTAGTGCCGCTGTTAGTACAAAGCCAGAACTAAGAAGTTACTGCATTTTCTCGTACATAGCACGAATCGTACTTTGGAAACTCGAGTAGGCGATATTAGGCACAAGGGCAATATTTGGGGCACCCACCCTACCAACTTGTATTATATTATACACTCATGTCCATAAATTAATGATAATTCAGAATCACACAGAAATTGAACTCTCAAGTAAAAATTTCACCTGTAGAATTATCACACACATCTTCAAGAATAATATGCAAATTACAGGAAGCCACCAGATGACGCCGATAGTACGTCACAATGACGAGAGTGTAAGAGAGGGGTATATAAGGAATGGTTGCAAAGTAGTAAAATTTTTCACAAGCGTTCTTTAAGCCGCTCAGTGCCATAACCGAATAGTTATGACACAGAGGACGCAAGTGGATGTTTTTTTACGTGGTAGAATTATCGGCCACCTGGAATGTGGGCGTACTCAGATGGAAGTATCCAAGGAACTTGGAATCGCCCAAAGTGTCATCTCTAGGCTTTGGGCAATTCCAAGTGCCTCTCTAAGCTCCGTTGCCAAAGCCTAGAGTGTCATCTCTAGGCTTTGGCAACGATTCCAAGATGATGGAAATGTCAGTAGAGGTTACAGTACAGGTCGCCCCCGAGTTGCAACGCCGAATGAAGACCGGTATTTGGCGGTAACTGCCAAAAGAAGCAGACGGAGCACAGCATCCGACCTGTCTCGTCAGCTATCTGCAGCCCCGGGTACCACAGTTTCAAGGCAAACCGTGTACAAACGTTTGGGAAATATTGGTCTATATGCTCGCAGGCCTGTCAGATGTTTTCCGTTCATGGCAACTCACTGTCGGCAGCGATTAGCTTGGAGTAGAGAATATGCAATATGGACATCGTCACAGTGGGCGTGTGTGATTTTTCCGACGAGTCCAGATTTAGCTTTCAGTCTGATTCACGTCGGACTTTCATTTGAAGAACGCCAGGTACCCGTTACCACCAAGACAACATCATTGAACGACACCGTTACATTGGTACAGGATTGCTCGTTTGGGGTGAAATTATACTGGGCTCCAGAACAGATCTGCATGTTCAAATCGGAACCATGAACGGCCACATTTATCGGGACATCATTCTGGAACAGCATGTACGTTTGTTTAGGGATGCTATGGGCGCAGAATTTGTGTTTATGGATGACAACGACCGTCCTCACCGAGAAAACATCGCAAACGAATGCCTTCAATCTGAGGATATCCCCCGTATGGAATGGCCAGCATTCTCACCTGACTTGAATCCGATAGCGCATGTGTGGGACATGCTTGGCCGACGAGTTGCAGCCCGTCAACCACCTCCTACATGTGTACCGGAACTTGGGAGAACATTTCTTGCTGAGTGGAGTAATCTTCCCCAAGATCAGCTCGATAATTTGATACTCAGCATGCCTAGGCGTTGTACGGACTGTATTTCATCGCATGGGAGACATATGATGTATTAACCATTATACCAACCATGTAATATTAAGCTTTTGTAAAGGAGAGATTTTTTACAATTGCTCCAGGGAGCAAAAATCGTAGTTTTTATGAATGGTATCATGCATACACCATCTTTTTTATTCTTTATCTTTTGTTTAACAAATGGGATTTATGAATAAGTCACGTTGGTTTTGTTTCTGAACCTTTATTTGTCGGAGCTGGCATTATCCTTAATTTATGGACATGAGTGTAATTTAATATTATAATTAAAATAATAATAATCTTTTAATATTATAATTATCTTTTAATATTGTAGCTAATCTTTTGAATAGTTAATTCTTTTCAGTGCAATTTTTGTATTATCAGTGTTTTTCGGTTCTCTGTATAATACGTCTGTGCCTTCATAAGCACGGATAATTGGGAGGTCAGAATAATAGGTATAAGCGAAATTTTATTTTTAACATTTCGTACTGTAAAAAGTATGTACAACCATAATAATCAGAACAAAAATACCCAGTGCAATTCCCATAGTAATTCTTTACATTAAAATCTCAAAGCAAAACTTCAGAGATTTAGGCTAATTATGTAAAGGCTGTCACAAAGAAATATCGGAGAGTTCTGAAATGCGTGGCCGGAGAAAAAAGAAAAAAAAAACATTGAATTTTGGATCCAGATACAAAGGACATTTTACTGAGTGAAATCCTGTTTGGTAATATAATGTACGTTCCGGAGCTTGAGGGATTTATTGACTGTTAATAAATCCCTCAAGCAAACTAAAGTTAATTTACATAATTTTATTTCTGAATATATTTTATTTAATTAATCTCTAGTAAACTTTATTGAAATAAATATTTCATGACTTAACTATATAAATATTATCTTAACCTAACTTTTTGAGTTTAAATCCTATTTAATTAATTTCAAATCTGCTAAGTCTCATAATTTCTTCTTCTTTTTGTTTAACTATTTATCATACTGGTTGAATCAATTCCGAAATGAATACCGTTTCTCGCAATTTTCCTACTGAGGGTAAAGAGCTTTATGCTCTCTCGGGTATCTCATGAGCTTAGACAGTCTATTGGAGCCTGTTCACATAAAATCCGTCAGCGTCAGCGTTTCTCGTATTGACATATTTTAAACCAACCACAGACTTTAACAATTTCATGGCTAATCGTTTGGAGGTTTGTAATTGGTTAAATATTTTTCAATACGAGTACCGCTGACGCTGACGGATTCTATGTGAGCCGGCGCATAGTCTATAGTCTTTTGTGCATTTGTTGCCATTGTTGGCTTTAGGTGAACAGATTCACCTGAGGTACCACTGCAGTGGTTCCCAACCCGTAGAAGTCTGCCGACCACTAAGCCAGAAACTGAACCATGTGTGGACCTTTGCACCAACCCCTACCGACTTGAGGGGGGGGATATAGAATATCCCTCAGTCAAAAGGGATACATGATTAACGTACTTACATTCTAACGTATCATATTCTAATAATAAAATTATGTTAAACTTTCAACAAATTTTAATTCAACACCTGATTGTCATCGGATATATTCCGCCCATCTAGTACAATGAACATTGCTTTCAAAATCCCCATTTATTTGGCAACTTTTTATATGTGGTGCCAGACCACTCCCGTGGCTCTCGCGGACCATTGGTTGGGAACCACTGTACTACTGTCTCGCGGCAAGGCATCGGTGGTATTACCTGGCACTGGAAGATGTCCCTCCTGTCCCAGATGGCATCTCTGGTCTTGCCACAGCTGAAGGTGAGGGCGACGCACTTCCGGAACCGCTTGTTCACCCAACAGTACAGCAGGGGATTGATGGCGCTGTTCACGTGACCCAGCAGCAGGCCGAAGGGGAGGAATGTGGTCAGGGGCACGTTCGCTGTAACCTGGGGAAGACGTGAGAGTTACTTCTGGTTGAGTACATTGAGTAACGAAATTTAAGAATATCCAGCACTTTCTGCTTTCATGGTAAAATGCCAAAAGGCCTTTTTTCCATAGATTTTTATCCCTAAATATGTACTTACATGCCAAGAGTATTCGGCACAAAATATTTCACGTCTGAATACTAACACTGAGGGAAAAAAATTAATGGTAAGGAAATATAGTACTTGGTTGGTTGGTTGTATGGGGTTTAATGGCGGAAGGTCCAGAGAGGACATGTTGCGCCAAACACATGGTAAATCCTTAAGGCTTTCTTTGTACAAATTCTATTGGATACGCTCACCTCAATGTTAACCTATGGAGAAAAATGTTCCACGGATTGCCGACTTGGAATCAAAGATTTTTTAAAAAAAATTGTACTCCCTCATAGAGAAAGAAATTTTACATTTGTATACCTTTTTCGTTTTTTTTTTAAAATGAAATTAATATTTTAAAATTTAAATAATTCGGGAAAAAATCTGATATAGTGTGTTTTAAACGCTCATAAATTCCTTCGGTGGACGAAATTTATAAAATGAATCTGGTAGCGCTTTGCAGAAAAGTTCAGGCTATCTGACAATACCAATTTTATTGGATTATCAGCATTTATGTACCTGTAAATAGGTGACAAAAATATATTTTAAATGAAAAATTTGGGGGCAGCACTTAACCCCCCTATAGAGAGAGAACCATTACAATCCCTCAAAATGTTAATCCTAAGGAGGGTGGAATTCTCAAACTGTCAACTGGACTCCTCCCACCACAAGAATCTGCAAGAAGAGGAAAAGGGAAATACGATTTTTTTCTTAGTACATAGCAGCCTTAAATACAACATGCAAAGAATAAGTATCTGGACGTAGAAGGAGATATAGTAATTTTTTTATCTGTGAAGATAACAATTAAAATCGTTTTTCTATGTTTGTCGTTTGTCACATTTTCTCTGCAGCGGAAATGCAGCTGGCTAATTTCAAGAAATAACCGTCAAGCAAATGAAGATCAATCTTTGGATATTTTTAAAATTCATACTTTTTAAAATTAAAAGCTGAAATAAATTTCTTTTTTGTATTTTTTCGTGATCAAATACATCTTTGTTTAAAAAGATACGGGAAGCTTTATTTTTATAAAATATGTAATTCTTAGTAAGTCCTAATTCCAAACTGATAAATAAAGGATTTTTAGTCATTAATGAAAAGAAAATATTTTTCTAATATAAAGATACATTTTAGCATCTCTACCTTTCTCTATTAGGATTGTGCTTTGTTAAAATACAGGGTGTCCGGGCTAAACGTATCCAAAAGTTATGGCTTATTTTTACTGAACTACCCATTAGAACTTTAAAAAATATATTTAAATAGAAAGAACATCTCACCAAGTTTTAATATCAATCATAGATTTCGATCATAGTATCATAGATTTCGATGTGTGCACCTTTTGTAGCACGACAAACGTCTAAATGGTAATCCAGTTCTCTCCAAGTGTTTCGTAGAATATCAGGAGTTATTCCACGAATTGCTTGGATGATACGCTTCTTCAACTCATCCACAGTTTTAATTTTTGTTTATACACAACGGATTTAATGAATCTTCGATCAAAAAAGTACAATAACTCTTGATATGTTTCGAAACACTTGGAGAGTACTGGATATCCATTTAGACGCTAGTCGTGCAACAAAAGGTGCACTCATCGAAATCTATGATACTATGATAGAAATCTATGATTGATATTAAAACTTGGTGAGATGTTCTTTCTATTGTTATTTAAATAACTTTTTTTTTAAATTCTAATGAGTAGTTCTGTATAATTAAGTCATGACTTTTGTATACTTTTACCCTGTATGTTCCGAAATCTTTAGTAAGGATTTCGCTTTAAAAACACATACTTTTCCTACTAGGTTTCTGTAAAATTGCAAAAACATCACAGAAAAAACAAAACACAGAAAACCGTCCTTTATTTACTCCCTCCCTCCACCATAAAAAAAGAAAAACCTAACCGTTAAATATATTGTAACTCATAACTTTGAAAACTCGAAAGCAACCTCTCCTTTCTCTATATTTGTGCCACACGAACGATATAATGCGACTAGAATATATCCGTATCAAAAACCGTATAACTTTAGTCTAAAATGTCTAATTGCATTATTCCCATCATGTATAAGAATATTGTTAAAAATAACCCCAGAGGCACTGAAGATAAAGTCATAAAATTTCTTGTCTGGAAACGATATAATGTATATGTATGTATGTATATATATATATATATATATATATATATATATATAATATATATATATATGTATATATATATATAAATATATATATATATATATATATATATATATATATATATATATATAATATATATATATATATATATATATGTATATATATATATATATATATATATATATATATATATATATATATATATATATATATATATATATATATATATATATATATATATATTATTCATAATTCGCGGAAAAACGTGCTCTCTATGAATGTTGCAGCCTTATTTCTTCCCGGTGGGATGAAATGGCAACGTGAGGCAGTCTGTTAATTACACTTTTCCTCGAACGATAACTGTTCGCAGAACCTCATTACGAATTCTCCCTCAAACATTTCAATCTTTCTTCGCAAAACAACTTCAACGGAGATTGTTAAAGATTTTTTTTCCCACTCTCGAAACATATTCCAGAAATCCTTTGATAGTAAAACGGCAAGGCCTCGAGTAATTTAGAAAGCGAAAATTTAAATCTTGTAACTTTGGAATGAGGTTATATTGTGTGTGGCTGTATTCCGACTCAAGGGATGTATAAATCCCTTTTAGCTGCTGATGACTTCCATACCTGTGATTAGCAGAGGAGTGGAAGATGGGCTAGGATACTGTGAGACTCTCACATAGTCTGAAAACAGACTCAATCCTAATTTTGTAAAATCCAGTTGTAAGGTATACACAAGATTCGATTCACAAGAATCGAACTTTTGAATTAATGAATTAAAGAAGCTGCTTCAGATATGCTAATTTCGGCATACGCTCTTAGTATAAATACCACGCAGCGTCATTAAGAAGAAAGGGGAGGTTGTTAAGGTTGAAAAGGTGTTATCCTGCGCTAGTGCTTAGCGGGCCAGAAGTTTACATGGCAGTACTGCTGGTTTGACTTACTGTTCGTGAGTATAAAAATATATTGTTCTTGAAAGCTGTGTTTATACATTCCGTACAAGTAGTACGCATGCTTATTGCTCTAAAGCCAATTATATGTGCAACGAATTCAATAAACATTGTTTCATGTATAAACTGTGTTTGTATATAATTCAAATAGAGTGCCACTTCAAATTATATACACCCAAGTCTGGGTAGAAGTGAGTATAGATTCTCTATACTGGCGCCCGAAAATATATATACCCTGGTAGTTAGCGTTAAATTTGTAACGAACAACATAATTGAAATTAAAAACTGTGTACTGTGTACGTATATTAATAAAATTGTTCCAAGTACTTATATACTATTTAAAAAATGAGTGTTGTAGAACAAAATCCTGCTGGAAATTTTCCTCGGGTAATTATGGTTCAGCATTTTGCGCCATTCGAAGCCACCTTCAATGGCGGCCCCTCAAGCCAATTCCTAAAGAAAATTGAGCATTACTTTCAGCAACAATGCACCCCAGAGGGGGATAAACTTAAAATTGCTCTAGCCGCTTTAAGAGGTAGTGCATATCAGTGGTACACGTGTATGAAAAGCAGTAATCTGATTTTTGACTATTTGTCATTCAAGCAACAGTTTCTTAGTGTTTTTCCAAAGACCTTTAATCAAAGTGAAATTGAAGCGGAAATTTATTCGCTAAGGCAACGTGAAGGTCAGTCTGCATTAGATTTTGCTATGGAAAAGATTTCCAAGTGTGAGGAATATTTAGAAGGGGTGACGGAAGCGATAATCTTAAAAATAGTTATCCAACGTTTGAAGCCAAGTGTTCAAGATTTTTTAGATAATCAAACAATTACAAGCAAGGTTACCCTCCTTCAAGCTTTAGCTAAACATGACAATAGGCATTTCTTCGCTACCCCGTACCGTCATTCAGGTACGAGAAGTTTTATACAGCCGCGCCAAAATTTTTCGCGAGTTTCAAACCAGCAGCGTAAGCAGTACCGCAGGCAAAATAATAGAAGCGCACGGCGTTATAACGAAATTAGTGCTCTTAAAGTAAATAATATGGAAGCACCTTACTTGCACTGGCAAGTTGATTCACATGATATGGTTCAACCTGTTGAAACTGTGTGGTCAAATGTATTATTTTGTCCGAGCAGTAATCATTATTTTGAGAATAGTGAAAGTCAGGGTATATTTGTGGCTTATAAAGAAAGTGAGTCTAGCTGGAATGATGAGGTAATTCCAGTACAAATTTCTGAAAATAGTGCCGATACTAATGCTAGTGGTTTAGAAAATAAATCATCTGACACTTCTATTAATGCTATACCTGATATTATTGATGCTATACCTGATATTTTAGATGATATTCACACATCTGTTAATGAAGGAAATTTAGTAGATGACGAAGTATGCGTTACGGAAGTAAGTGAATACTTATTAGTTGACGACAATAAAAATTCTTTAAACGATAGTAGGAACTCGCTAGGTAATGATGATATTATTTCAAGTTTCCAGCCGAATGAGGATTGTGTAGGCCAGGTTGATAATATGGTTTTAAATAAAGTACATGAAAACCATACTGAGAGTCAGGATGAAAAGTTGACACAGAGTTATACTGTAAGTAGTTTAGCTGATGCTTCGGAAGTTATAGACGTAGGTTGTATTAAAACGCACCAGTACGAAAAGCTTAATCTTCCTAAAACTGAAGCAGTGTTAACGAATATAAATGATAACGATTCTGATGTCGCAAGTTTCACAGAGACTTTTTCGTCAAAAGAGGATAAAACTAAAGTTAAGGGGGATAAAAAACGTGAAAAATCGCCTTCAGGTTCCAGCATTAAAACTGCAAATACTGAAGTAATTAAGGCTGTAAACAAGAAGTCGCATAAGCACCAATACCAAAAACAGAGTCAGTTTGTTGAAAAACATGACACAAGTAGAGAGATAAAGCCAGTAACTAAACACGTTGGTGCGGCGTACAAATTTGACAAAATAGAATCTGCATTAAAATCTAATACCGATACAAGCAAAAGTACGAAGAAAGGTAAAGTGTGCACTACAAAAACTCCATCAAAGGATGAATGCGTCGCTGATAAGTTACACAAGGTTATCAAAAGGAAGAATGACAATTTTAAAGTTCCTTTGCATAAGTACAGGAAACGGAAGATTTCTGCCGCCCAGCAAGGTTGGCCTCCTCCCAAGAGACCTCCTGTCCATCGTCAAGCCGGACCAGCGCCTCAGGACCTACGACCTGCTGCACGAAGGATGCCCACACGGTCAACGAACCCCTTTACTAGGACTGCGACCATCAAGAGAGGTTCCACGGATTGGACAGACTGGTGCAAGGAAGTTGCTGCATTCATGAGGAACAAGTCTTGTATCAATTCTCTTATTCTAACTCCCACCCTTTAATAAAACCGAACCAAATTGGTTTGAAGTTCCCCATTGTATATACTGTGTAAACATTTTGGGGGGAAGTGGTGAGGCACTGAAAAAAAAAACGGCATACTGTTGTTTCATAAATTTTTGAAGGGGACATGTAGTGACTAGAAAAAAAAAATACTTACTGCATAATATACCAATTAACCACTAATGTACTAACTTCACAAAAATAACACATGTACATTATAAATTGGGGGAGAGCAGATACAGTCAAGAAATGTCATGCTGTGCAATTGTGTTGTCACTTTTAATTAAAATAGATATTCTAGGGCGCAGTTGGCCAGCCCAGTATCCGGAACTCTGCAAATCCACTGTTTGATGGTGTCACCTGGACCCTTCGGGGTTAGTTTTGTAAAATGGTAGTGGCGTTTTTCCTCCACACAACGTGTGGAAGGTTTTTTTGGCTTTGCCACCCATTATGTAAAAAGTCAGACCAGCACGCGTTTTCAATTAGTTAACTGAAGCCGTTCAGACCTCAGTTACCTAATTTTTTTTTCGAGGGAGGCCAGTGTAAGGTATACACAAGATTCGATTCACAAGAATCGAACTTTTGAATTAATGAATTAAAGAAGCTGCTTCAGATATGCTAATTTCGGCATACGCTCTTAGTATAAATACCACGCAGCGTCATTAAGAAGAAAGGGGAGGTTGTTAAGGTTGAAAAGGTGTTATCCTGCGCTAGTGCTTAGCGGGCCAGAAGTTTACATGGCAGTACTGCTGGTTTGACTTACTGTTCGTGAGTATAAAAATATATTGTTCTTGAAAGCTGTGTTTATACATTCCGTACAAGTAGTACGCATGCTTATTGCTGTAAAGCCAATTATATGTGCAACGAATTCAATAAACATTGTTTCATGTATAAACTGTGTTTGTATATAATTCAAATAGAGTGCCACTTCAAATTATATACACCCAAGTCTGGGTAGAAGTGAGTATAGATTCTCTATACAGTACAGATGTGACTATTTGTTAAATGAATCGGACAGACCGTTAAACATACAATGGTGTGGTGCTCACTTCCCTAAGTGGAAAAAGGGTCATTCCTAAAGAAGATCGGTAGACAATTAGAACTCGTTAGGAAAAGACCATCAGCGCAAAAAGAGGCGATGCAAGGTGCCGGGCTGACAGAAGGAACCGCAGGAATCGGAGGTGGCCAGGTGTGACAAAAAGCTGTGAGGGGCTTGCATCAGACACATGAGACGATGGAACCTTCGAGAACTTTACGAGGAAAAAGGTATAAATGAAGGAAAGACTATCAGACAGGGCTTTTTTCAGACTGGACCATGATGAGATATTGTGGTACCGGAGAGCGTGGGAAAAAGAGAGAAACGTGAAGTCTGGCTTGAACTGTTATTATGAACTCCACTCTCATTAATCAATGTTATCAGAGTTCTTCGGAACAAACTTATGTACATTATTATTATTCTCTCTCTCTATATATATATATATACTGGCTGAAAACCCGCACTTCGCTACGGAATACATTCAAATTAAATACAACGGTCAATGTATGCAATTAATGCCAAAAAATAAATATGTGTGTGTGTATATATATATATATATATATATATATATATATATATATATATATATATATATATATATATATATATATATATATATTTATAATAAATACGACGATCAATGTATACAATTGATGTAAAAAAACAAAAAAATATATTTATAAAAAAAATCGTGAGGGATATTTTTATAGACAAAATAATATAGAAGAAAATGTTCAAATTAAATGTAATAGGACATACTAAAGAATATAGTACAGTTAATATAGTACAGTTTGAAGAACATAATATCTTTTACTGTAATATTTTTTTGGATAATGTCCAATCGTCTGCCGTATTAGGAAGAAAATAAAATTTTTTTTTGTCTATTTAGTTGTTCTGCACATGACGATCAATTTATTTAAAGTACCAGAAAAAGAAATCACGTGATCAGCATTTAATAAATTAAATTCTAAAAATGAATCTTTAAAAATTCACCAAAAATCAGAAAATGGAGGTAAAGATTCGAAAAAGATCTCATTTTAAAGGAATTTTTATGATCTTTCTTGTGATATAAATTTTATAAGCCTCAATTTATTATTTTAAATGCAAACTTTAAAGAATGTTACAAAAAACAGCTCAAAAATTTAGTTTTAAAAAATCTAAGAAGAATGTTTCAAAAATCTTTCTTAGTGCACCCCTACACTATAAGAAGAACCGCCATGCAAAATTTCAGCCCTTTAGGTCCAGCGGTTTGGTCTGTGCGTTGTATGTCAGTGTGTCAGTCAGTTACGGAACTGTTTTATATATATATATATATAGATATAGATATATCTTAGATTAAACGAGATGCAAATAGAACATTTATCTGCGTCTACATTAATATTACGAGTTGCTTATACATTGGGTCCACGACGATCGGGGTTTACAGACACCTACTACAAACTCCTCCGAACAGTTAATGGCAGGTATAATTCGGAAGTTGAAAGGTACTTCATTCCATAGCTGTTGTCTAGCATGTTTTAGTTCGAACAGCAAGAAGAGACGATGGAGGGAATTTGTTCACACTCACCTGGAAATCTAGGAGGAGTGTGGCTATGTTGTACGGTACCCAGCACACTGCGAACACTGTAGTTAGGATGAGAAAGCGTTTCGCAACCAGCCGGCGGCGCTCCATTATGTTGCGAATTCGGAAAGACACCGACTGCGGGAGACAAAACAAAGCAATTATATTCTATAAGTCTTTTAGATAAGAAAGGGAAGAGAGAGGTTTAGAGAATCTTTTGTAATACAATTGTATTATGTATGTAATGAAATTGTTTAGTACAATAGTAAGTGAAATTATGTTTGAAATTGCATCTTAAATGTAAAATTGTAAGAGTTTGGTACCCATTGTATATTGGTAATTATATTGAAATTTTACCTTGAATGTAAATTGTGAGTGTACAATGTAAATCGTAATAAAAAATTGCAATGTATCCATAATGTAGTGGCAAATGTTATTGTAATTGAAATTGTAAATCGTAATATGTTATTAATGCAATGGTAATTGTAATAGTAAGAGTAAGAGTATATTTGAAATTGCACCTTAAATGTAAAATTGTGAGTATGTAATGTAAGCTGTAATTGTAAAATGTTCGCAAGCGTAATTGTAATTGAAACTGCAGTTTGAATGTAAAATGGCAATTTTATAATGTAAATTGTAACTGTAAAGCGCAATTAGTTTACAGGGTATGGATAAGAAATATATGTATAAATAAGTAAAGGGAAGAAACAAAGAAAGCAACAGGGAACTGGCGTGGAACTTAAGCGGGGTTGCCATTATAAATTGTTTAAATAGATAGTTTAGGATTGCGAATAGTAAAGGGAAAAAAATCGGTTTGGTGGTGTCCGAGTAAGTCGTTCGCCCCCCGAGCCAATGGGTCCCTGCTGAGCGGATTGCTGGGGGGACGACTTGGCTCCAATTAAACATGCCGTATAAGCTTATCGCTGTGGTCGGCGGAACCTTTAGCATTAGAGAATGGCGTAGGATTAAGCACGGATTACTTTTCATTGTCTCCGGAACGTACCAGAAACTCGGTTTATTGTGATTTTAACACTGTAGCCTAATGGTCATTGGATAAACCAAGGTCATTTTGGTAGTTTCTTGTAAAGGGCACATCTTTACTGTATTTAAGACTTTTTCAAGTTATTATGAAACTTCAGTAGACGTAACTCTTTTTTTTTCTTCTAAACCAAATCTGCGATTAGACAACTCTATACTGGCGTGACTCTATGTTCGTCGCGTTGTTGTCCCTTCAGGGCCAGAGATCAATGAATTTCCAGATATTTGATAGTGGATCATATTCATTTATAAATCATATTATTTTTTATATGCATTTCATAAAAACAAACAAAAAAGTGTGCATGTTAAATTTTAGGAATAAAAATTAACGTTTGTGAAAAAAAATGTGTTAAATAAATACGATAAATTTGAAAAATATTAAAAACGACTAATATATTTTAAAGTTCCAACTATCTCAAATGAAATTTATTTTTAAAAAAGAAATATGTCTGTATGTATATGTGAACATACAACTTTATCCAAAAAAAGTTCTACTTATTAGTGTCGTGGGGTACGACATATAAAAAAAAAAGAAAATAGAAAAAGGGGAAGAAAAACCAATTAACAAACGGGACGGAAAATGGAATAGTAAAATGACGCCAGACGATACGAGAAGAATGTCGTGGGGATACGATATGTTAGGAGTTCAAAAAGGGCAGACAACCCAATTAAAGCGGTCAGTCGGCGGTGCCATGAGAAAATTGAAATGGCAATTGATCAGACAAAGAACCGGATGAAGAGAAGAAATTGAAAGGCAACAATTAAGAGTCGAAACAGCGAGGGGGGTACAGATAGAGGAGACATCGAGAAGAAAAGGGAATTGTTGACAAAGAGAAGAGGACCCCACACATAGGAGATGTTCTGGGAAAACACATTTCCTAGAAAAATAGGAATGAGTCGAAGACGGGATTGTTCGAGTATAAAACGCCCCTCACTCTAAATGGTTAAAGAAATGATTAGGGGAGGAACAAATTAACGAATCAAAGTGGAAGTATAAAGAAAAAGGTTGAACATGAGAGACGAATGAAAATGTAAAAGGCGGGGCGTTGAGAAGATAATACAAAATAGAGAGAGTAAGAAGAAAAAGATATAATGATATTGATGGTGACTCTGAGACTTGGCACCCAAAATAGAGAGTTGTAGCCTCGTAAGCGAGAAGGCAAAAGAGAATATATGGGAGATTGCGCCCCGACTTAGCGCATCGCTGTAAGCCGGCAACCCAACGATGAAAGGAGCATCAAGGAGCATCGGAGCCGACATAGATTGCCATGAACCCCGCAAGCTAGCATAGAGGAGCCTCGGATCCGAGATAGATTGCCTGAACCCCTGCAAGCTACCGATGAGATGATAAGAGTTGAGACTCGTAACCACGACGGAGTGCCTAACCCCCATAAGCAAAGGATGGAGAACTGATCCGGCCATTAAAGTCTGCCTATTCCTACGTTATTGAGCGAGTCCGAATAGAGACCCCAATAGATGCACATGAATATGCCAGCCAAAGTCCCCTTCTGCAGTCTGCAAAAATGGAGGTAACCTTTTATTAACTATTGCCAAATATCGTGAGTTACCCGAGTCTTATATGATAGACGGAAGTTAAGGAATAATATAGATATATTGCGTACTGAAATGATATTAATTTAAATAAATGAAATAATATAGGCAAATAATACATTGATATAATGAGAATGTCTGTAAGTTCATAATTAATAATAATATAATTGAATGTATACTAATATTTGTATTGTGTGACTAAATTAATGTATTGTTTAGAATTCAGAGTAATGGTATCATTGCCTACCACTATAACCAATCACGACCCACCCAAAGAAATCCTACAACAATTAGTTATAACTTTTTTTAACTTTGGATACGTTCCTCCATAACGGTTCTCCGGAAAGCAAAATTTCAGATGTCCTGCGTCGCAAGTTATAATTTTGGCAGCGCGCCAAACCCAGTCTGTATCGCTTGGGCAAGCAGTAAACAGTTAAACAGAAAAGTACCAAAATGCGTCAAAATTGTGATACACACACACACACACACATATATATATATATATATATATATATATATATATAGAGAGAGAGAGAGAGAGAGATACATATATACATATATACATAACACATACATACGTTTATACATACAAAAGAGGTAAGCAACGATAATTAATCATACGTTAATAACCCGCGGTAATTTCCCTAGAAGAGACTACCTGATTTTTTTTTTTTTTTTTTTTTTTTTTTTTTTTTGTTGGTAACCTCATAAATAAAAACTTCATGTGATTAGATCTGCAGTACCTAACATCCCCGGTTTTACAAATTGCCGTAGATTAAACAAAATTTCAATGCTAACAGTTAGCAATTGATATTAAAGTAGGTTACTAAATTAACGATTTAATAAATGGTATATATTTTAAACAAAAATCAATGCGTAGTAAGTAATCAGTAAGACATATTGTTTTCGACACTCTTGTATGCTGAAAGCTTAAGTTCATTTTGTTTTTCATTTAAAAAAAAAAAGAGTGCAGACGATTCAGAAATTTATTTCCAACATTTTTACGCAAGACTTGTTATTTAAAACACCCAAGTTCTTTGTTCTCACATTCAACTTTTGGAGAAACAATATCGGGTACGAACTATGGGATTATTTATTTATATGTATATTATTTTTTGTACTGCTGTCAATGTGTAAGAACTTTTGAACCGATACTTAATCCTGTCTGCAAATCTTCTGTTTTTTGCAAAAATATCACGAAATAATTCTTATTAAACCCTTTATAAAAGTGCAATGTGTACATCGAACGAGAAATAAATTTTAGGATCTCCAGTTCCTCCCATCTTTGATAGATACTTTTTTTTTCTAATTTTTGATGAATATTTCTTATTTATTTCGGGAATGATTAACTTCATGAGAAGTAGGATTTGCTTTTCTCCCTTTTATTAATCTTTAATTAATTTCGAGTAACATTCCTTTTAATAATAAAATACCCTTAGCTTGAAGTGCTGCCTCTTTAGTTTTGCAACAAAAGTCGAGAAGAATAGGGTTTTATTTTTAAAATAGAAATATAATTTTTTTTAAATTGAAAAGTTCAAATTTTCGAGTATTTGAGCTTTTATACTTTTTTATTTACATTCAAAGTCCTTTCTGATTTAGCTGAGATGGGGCTTTTTATTAAAATTTTTTGGAAAATATATGATTAAAGTTTTGCGATCTTTATTAAGCGTCTGTGAATGAACACTCAGAAATATCCTGATATTTATCCAAAGGTACACAAAGTCATTTTTTTCTAGAATTTCAGACTTTGGCTTAATAGGAAATGTTTGTTTGATAAGGAATTTTTAATAGGAAAACTCTTACGTAAGTAAGACTGTTAGTTAATACGCAGAATGTTTAGTGTACGTTTTTCTCACAATTTTCCAGATTTTTGAAGTTGAAGTAATTTATACTTTTTAACCATTATGCATTTTCAAAAATTTGATAAAATGTTATATTTGTTTTCCAAATTAAACATATATTAATTACTGCTGCAGCAAAAGTTGTCTATTTTTATTTTTTAAATGATGTAGATTCGCATGAGTGTCCAACTAATTGCAATTTATAAATCCGAAAAACTAAATCTTATAATGCATTAAACTTTACTAGTTGGTACCCGTCAAAACACGACGGCTGTATAGTAAATACTAATACACAAATTATACTCAACATATCATTGCCAAATGTTTAAAATCATAATATTAAGAATAAAGAAATACACTTTAAAAAGTTGCTATTGAACACAATCGAAAGAAATGGGATTTCTGAATAGTGCGAAATAAACAATATCCTTCAGGTATAATTCTATATCGCCGAAACATAATTAAAAATAAAAATGTCAGAGAGAGAGAGCTAGGAAGATTCCTGGGGATAAGCAAATTAACGTGTGTGCGGCCTCATACTTAGGAAGTATCTAAGGCCAGATTTAAACATGCCACTGCGCATGCGCAAAAGCAAAACATGTTTATGCAGCCTCGCGATTAGTGAGTACCTAAAGCCAGATTTAAGCATGTTACTGCGCGTGTGCAGAAAGCAATTTTTTAACTGTAAATTACCACTAATTAACAGAAATTGCGGTTACAAAAACCGAATTTGACACCTCTCTAGATTAAAATCTTTCCTTTAATCTATTCTTTACTCTCTAGATTAAAGACCAAAATGAAGGAAATTGATGCAGTAGTTTTTTCTCACGGACTGCCCAAAGAATCGACTGAGCAACTTAAATATATAGATTGTAGGAAAACAGGAATTACTTATAAGGTAATTCGTATGTAGTGTTAAAAAATGACAAACACTTTGAAATCTGTAAAATGATATGAAAATTTTCTCTAAGTAAAAAAAAAATAAATCTTGATAACATATTATTTTGAGCATTGAAATCCAGTTATTTTGATTGGATCTGTTAAAATTGCAAATGGATTTCAAAAGTACATCTTTCAAGAATATATTATAGAGTCCTGATAAGCATCAGGAGGTTCAGGAAGAGTAGTGGTAACTACAGTACATGGGCCGGGCCCTCTACTGTAGGATCATATAGCAATGCATAAAACTTCAGTGATCAGTAAAAAAAAAGAAAGTAGGAAGGAAAATAGAAAGTGAGGTCCTGATAACGAGTACATTTTGAACTACTGTAGGTCACTTGAGAGTTAGTTTTTCTGGTTTAGAATTTTAATTTCAATGGGAGGTTCTTGAACCATAAACTCAGCAGATTGCGGTGTTGTAAACAATATCATAAATTGATTACTAAAGTATGGGACCAAATATATACCAAAATAATGAAATTGGCCTTGTTCAGAAGCAAGCCGTCCGCCTTATAACCCGAGCTATTCAATTAAATCCTATTGATGCTGTGTTCCTCTGCACCTGAGAGCTTGGAGCGGAAATGGATATTTTGAGATTCACCTTAATTTTTATGAAAAACTCTTAGATTGTTCCATAGCGTTAATTGGGCTAACTCTAGCCAAGTTCCTAGGAGGCTAAAAACGCAGGATGGTTTAGTGCAACGTGTTCTTCAGAAAAGGTCAAAATTTCATCTGACTCTCTGCATAGAGACACTTCTGACTCCTCTTAATCCTTTTGAAATCAAGGATATATCACATTCTCTCCATCTCCCTCAACCTGTTGTACAATTCGGATTTTGCTTGGGAGTCCTGTTTGCAATTGCGATCGAAACAATTCACACTCGCTATCTTTCTGGTTGAGTATCTATAGCGAGGATTCAGAACTCGATATGAAGGGCAGAGCTGGAGTTGTTATTTATTCTGATTTATTTTCTCATTATATTTAATTAGGAGTAACCAATACTGCTTTAGAAGGCGAAGTGAGGAAATTAGAATCTTTCTTCAACACTTAAAGAATTGCCCTATTGCTTACACTCAAGCAGTAATACTCTGTGATTCTCAAGCAGCCATACAAGTTATCGTAAATCAAGTCCCCACTTCCAGAACGATCGTGGAATGTAAATTCATCTTATAGCCATTGTCCGAGGGTCTCACACAAATTGTAATTAAATTGATTCAATGCCACAAGGAGCTTTCCGGGAAATGAAGCCACGTATGCCTTGGCAAAGAAAGGCCCAAATGTCTGTCCAACTTTTCACAACGCAGCTACGTATAAATCACTAGCCTCTTTAATAAATCTTAAAATTAAAAGTATCCATAAAATCGGACTACAGGAGAGAGTCAAGAATAAACCATGGAGAGAAAGTATCAAACTGCCCGTGCGTATTAGAGATAGGGATGGGGCGGCTTTTATACTGACTACGGGAAACGCCCATCTCAACCGAACTGGAATTTTGACCAGTCATACATGCCCCCTCTGCTGCAGCGGGGAATTAATGAATGTTGACCATCTCCTCTCTTGCTCGGCCTCGACTTGAAAAACTATTTACTCTCGCTAGAGACTCTTTATTTTTACAAATTTAACTGCATTTCATAATTATCTCATTAAGTTTTTTTTCCAATGACAAGCACTAAACAAAAACAACAAAATAAAAAGTACAAGAAAACAGACAACAACAAGAAAAAAAGTAAAATGAAGAAGGAAACGGGAATGTATCAATTGCTCAATGCACTTGCCTGCCAATATCGAATACAGAGATCTCGAGCCGATAGTTTTCAACTTTAATTCTACGCGAAAGTTTTCTTTGATAAAAATAACTTTAAATACCTGTGTAATTAAATAGAACTAATGGATTAACTGTGAAATATTCCATCATTATTCAAAATTGGGTTACTCCCTTCAGTGCGATTTATTTTAAAAGATTAAAATTGTTAGGGTCTTGGGAATAAGATAAGTTTGAAATACCTTATAAATAATTTTTGATTTAAAATGATCACAGATTTCTGGATGAAGAGGGTGAGAAATTGAGAGAAAAGCATCATTTCATTCAACGCACCTCAGAACAACAAAATTAAAATAATGGAGACTGTAAAAGTATCAAATACTGTAAATGTGCAAAAGAAATCAAAAATTCTTATCGGTGTTTCATATCTTTCTCGTTCATTTTCCAAACAAACAAACAATAAAAAACTGTTTATTTATGAAAGATAAAATAGCTTATAATTTAGGAGCTTCGTAAACAGTCGGATCAGGTTATTTTCTAAAAAATGTGTTTATCCTGCATTTGAATTTATGTTAATGAACAAGTCTGAGCTGTTTACAAGCGTTTTATTAATTCATATTATTTCGAGTCTTATATATTTGCAAGTGTAATTTATCGACGAAAATTCAGATACAAATACTTAAAAAACTCCAGATATTAAAATTGTGCAGATTTACCTGAATTGATAATATAATTTTTTCTACAATTTGCACACTTTTCAAGTTCTGTTTGATGAATTCATTGAAGTAGAAACAAACACTTATAAATGTTTGAAATTATTTTCGGTCATGATATTAATTTTTATTATTTGTAAACGGATATCCCACGCTGTTGTAAGTATTCTGCATCAGTTTAAGCTCCTTTATCATGTTCTTCATTTTTATAACATATTTTGCAAGTGAAATGAGACACGAGGGAACAAATTAGTAAATATGGTTGCGTCTGTTTTGAAACCACTCTGAAAAAGCAGCAGTCGACGAGAATATTTTCATTACTCTTTTCAAAAATTACCATTCAGTGGGATTTACTCTTAGTCTCATGATTAAAACAGAGAAAAATGAGAACTGTTGAGGTGAAGTTTTTAAATAAGCTAACTGCAAGTAAAATTTAATCGAGTTCTCGGTTGCGTCAATGACATTTTTTAGCACGTGCATCGTAGCTTTGTCATTTTAAAGGGGTAAAAATCTCCGTATACTCCTTAGATTAAAATCCCGAAATTTTTTTGCACTTCTCATACTTTCGTGTAAATATGACTATATATTTTTTTTCCTGGATTCAATTTGAACTGTATTATTTCATTTCCAGTGACACAGATTAAAAGACAACTACAGCCAGAAAAAAAGCACAACACAAAAACAAAAAACGAAAAAAGCTGCAGCAAATAGTCTATGAATCTAGAAGTCCCCTGGCCTCCTAGTAACGGCCCACAACAGAAAGTTTAGTCAATGCAGATCAATGAAACAAATGTTCACAGTTCATGACCCGTCCCAAGTCACAGAGTCTGCAGAAAAGACTAGAGGCAATGTTGAAGCGGTGTAAATGTTCCAGGAGACAGTCATGGCCAGTGGCTAGTCTAAACTCGGCCACCATTTTATGTCTGGGCCATTTAGAGGCACCAAATAATTTTTCTCTCCAAGGCTTTTGAGAAGTTCTAACGGCGAGACTCTTTTTGAAGTCCTCTCTCACCGTATTTTTGATTATACGCTTTACAGTGTTGTAAGGGACACTGGAAGGAGGTGTCTGCAAGATCAAAGCACCTTTTTGGGCCAGAGTGTCAGCGATTTCATCACCATGAGCACCACAGTGCCCAGGGATCCACTGCTGTTTGAACTGTATTATTTCACGATAGATTTTACTCCATATTTTCGTTTCTTGAAGTGAATGCCTTATTATCTTACAGTCCATTATTTCTCTATCATGACATAGCGGTATTTAGAATCAACAAATACTGAAATATTTCAGCAATGATATATTTTATGTTTGCTGGTCGAAGAGCTAACCAACCCTTCTCTATACGTTTGTAGCGATGAACTAAAGACCACCTATGCACAGATATGCATATCCAGCGTTTGAAGAAAATTTCATTTGTGGAATTTCTATAATATTTATTGGGGATTTAGAAACTGATGTGAAGGCAATCCTTCAAAAGAAATAAATACTCGTCTGCAATGATTATTGGAAAAATTTAAATTCAGATTAAATCTAATTTTTGCGAAACAAATTCTAGGAGACGCCTGATTCAAGCATCCCGAACAGTTTGGAGAAAATTTTAAACGTTAATTTACGCATGAACTAAATTTATATGTTATGTAAATTTTACTCGGGAAATCGTGAAAAATGGTCAGTCTACTCATTGGAAAGCTGGCGTGACTGCAATTATTCAATCACCACGAAAAATTTTAGAATAATTCCTATTTTGGAATTTCTTTCTCTCTAGTTTATTTGTATCTTACCTTAATTACTTTTATTTTAATTAGTTTTTCTATTTTTTCAATTGCAATTTTAATTTCTTTCAAAATTTCGTTTTTTTTTTCTCCAACTTTCACTTACTGTAAAAATTCTTTTTTCTTTTTTGGATTTATTTTTAAAAAATTTTTTCTTTTTTTTACCTTAAAATATTTTAGTATCTTAACCTTAAATTTTCAACTACTGAGCACTCGTACCTTCATAACATACAGACCTGCCAACTTTCCGGATTTACCCCGGCAATGCAGGATTTTTAATGCATCTTCCGTGTTTCCGGAATGGACACTATTATTACCGGATTTTTAGTTACATAACAAAAATATCTACTCAGTTCTGGTCATCTATGTCAAGGGGAACCTTAGAAAATTTGCTTATTATATAAATTGAACCCACAAGGACGTTATTATGAAGAACAATTTAACAATGAATTTTTAAAAAGAGCAAAATCAGCTACAGTAAATGCTACAAAAATTCCAAGATTTTCTGAAATTAATTAAAACAAACATTATAAAGAAATAGAAGTACTCAAAATATAGACTGATGGGGTCCTTGCTAGTGTAAATAAGATGTACATTAAAATGTATGATTACTAATTCCAAATATATAACTTTTGTTTAATATTATAATTTCAAGATGTGCTGAACAGTAAGGAAATGTTTTGAACTATGTAATATTATTAAAGAGATCCTATAAACTATAAGTAAGTATACATTATAATTCTTTTATGATTTTTTTCTATACTGTTTTGTGTTATGTCGTTATGTCGATTATTTTATGCACGGTAGAATATTGCAGGATTTTGCTCTTACTGAGGTTGGCAGGTCTGCATATAACTTGCGAACAGGAGATAAATTCTTCACGACCCAAGAACTCCGTTGTAAATTCAAAACTGATAGGATCTAATTTGTATGCTATGGCCGTGAAGAGGAAGCTTATAATGAGGCAGGAACGTAGTTCTGTGGTTTTTGCATTCGCTCTGGTGCTCCTATCTAGACATAGATAGGCAACTTCAATAAGGTGTGTTTTATCTGATTTTGAAAGAGCTCACCTGTTCCTTTCCAGCCCGTCCTTCTGTTCTGTTGAGGCCCGAGCCCCCTCCGCAGAGCCTGACCCCGATGCGGCAGTAGGCTGCAGCCATCGTGGCCCCAGGTATCACGAAGACCAGCGTGAAGGTGGCCGAGGCGAACCACTCGCGGGCCGAGGGGCTGCTCCAGGACTCCACGCAGTACACGAAAGACACTTCTCGGCTGGAAAGGACACATACATTTAGGAGTTAGATACAATCCAATATCTACGACCGATCCAATAGCATAAAGAAACATTTGAGAAAGTGGGTTGTAAAACCACGATGATGAGTGAGTATTTAAAGGAAGTCCATCAACTGACCTAGTGGATTTTCAATCCCTATATTAAGGGGCGCAATTGATTCATATTACAAAGTTCATTGTCAAATCCATTATTGACTTTCAACATCTAAGCCATCACAAAGAATATCCTCTCGGCCGGAGGTCGTCTGATCATCTCTTATCTTCATTACAGATGCCAAGTAATGTAAAACCAAGGGTGGCTGGCACATTTCGGACTTGACTGCCCCAAAGGTAACGCATTGTAAATTCTGTGCCACGGATAAATCCTTTTGCATGGGATCAATTTATCATTCCCCATTGCACACATTTCTAATCATAGACATGCTTAGGAGGTTGACGTATGAAATAAAGAATGTAATTTGCTGGAGAGGATTTTTTTTACATGAATATATATATATATACAGAGAGAGAGAGAGAGAAATAATTGTTAGTACTTTCCTAATAACTCTTTAGCAAATACTTATTTTTAATTATGCGTTTCCATCTGAAAGTAGTAATTTGAATAAAAAGTGCTCAATTTTTAAAAATTTGAAATCTTCCTAAATAAGTTTTTAGACGGCATTAAAATCTTGATGTCTATGTTTTAGGAAATGAAAAGTGCTTAAAAATTTTATTTGAAAACTCATGCGCCACATTTTAATATTTTCTTTTTTAACTAAGATACAAATTTAAAGAATATGTATTTGCTAATGTGTAGTTAAAAATATACCGAGAGGAAAATATGAGATATGTTATTCGCATTAAATTAGAGGAACCTGACCTGTCTCCATGAATTATTAAACTCGCTTTGTTTTTGCAAATTTTTTAAATATCTTGTTTAGTTATCTTGTTTAGTTGTGTTGTTTTTTATCTTGTGTTGTTGTTATCTTGTTTAGTTGTGTAGTCTATTTTAAAATATCAGTGATGACATGTGGCACATCTATCTACCTCTCTATTTATTTCTCTCTCTCTCTCTCTCTGTATATATATATATATATATATATATATATATATATATATATATATATATATATATATATATATATATATATATATATATATATATATATATATATACACTGAAGTGCCACTGAATTAGGGATAGCAAAGCCTATGCAAATTGTGTAGCGCTGCGCATCATGTATGCGCAAGTGAGGGCGCTGTGGTAACTGCATATATAGCGCGTACTGTGGTTGTTCTGAATTAGTTGTTGGAATTGCCAGTATGGGTAAACTGCCTGATTTAGACGCCTTCGATCGCGGACAAATCGTAGGTGCGCGACGCATGGGCCATTCAATTTCCGAAATCGTCAGACAGCTAGGATTTTCAAGGTCGACAGTGTACCAAGTATACATGGATGGTGGAAAAAAAAACTAGCAATCGGGTAAACCGCAAAGGACAATTAGCTTTGACAGTGCGTGGTGAGAGACGGCTCAGGCGTATTGTACGTAGCCAGCGAAGCCAAATATTAGCTCAAATTACCACCCAGTTTAATGACGGTGCCAGTCGTACAGTCAGTACACGGACTGTGCAACGCTCGCTTCACCGTATGGGTTTCGGTAGCCGTCGACCTACGAGAGTACCATTGCTCTATACTCGCCATCGGGCTGCACGTCTTGCCTGGGCAAGAGAGCACAGAGACTGGAGTGTAAAGAACTGGAAACGAGTAGCATGGAGTGATGAGTCTCGATTCCGACTACTTAACGCCGACGGGAGGCTGAGAATATGGCGTCAGGCTCATGAAGCCATAGATCCTGCATGCCTGGCTGGAACTGTACAAGGGCATGGTGGCTCAATCATGGCCTGGGGTGTTTTTTCGTGGCACAGTTTGGGATCTTTGGTGCGTGTACCAACCTCCCTCAATGCAATTCGGTACGTAGAGTTGCTGGGTGATCACCTCCATCCGTTTATGCTGTTCTGTTATCCGCACGGTAATGGAGTTTTCCAGCAAGACAACTGTACCTCTCACAAGTCCCGGTTGGCTACTGGCTGGTTGAATGAGCATTCCTCTGACTTCTCTGTCATGAATTGGCCACCTAGAAGCCCAGACTTAAATCCTATTGAGAATCTTTGGGATGTTTTGGAACAAGACGTGAAAGGCCATCAAAGAGCACCAAAGAACCTTACTGAATTATGGACAGCTTTAGACAATATTTGGCAAGCCATTCCCGTGGAACATTTCCAGAAACTTGTTGAATCTATGCCTCGTCGTGTGGCAGCCGTTATCAAGGCCAGAGGAGGCCCAACTCGTTACTAGGTAGGTATCCCTAATTCAGTGGCACTCCAGTGTAAAATTAATATATATATATATATATATATATATATATATATATATATTAATTAAAAGCGTCAAGCTGCCACTCCACATGTCCAAGGTTCGACCCTGCGACTGGGCAAGGTCGACTCCTTTCATCCCTTGAGCGGGTCGGTAAAATGAGGAACAAGCATGCTTGGGAACTAACTCTGAGGGTCTCTCGTCAGGTTGACCACCTGACCGAGACATATGCTGTATGGCACCCCAAGCCCAAGGTCATGAAAGCGGTTATGGGCATCGCAGGCCTTGGTCCACAGTGCTGAAAAGCATTTCGGACTGTTGTGCCATGAGTATATATATATATATATATATATATATATATACATATACATACACACACACACATCTCAGTATGATAATCCATGCTTAAGATGTGTGGGGATTTACCAAACTTCACTGGAAAAAATTGTAGTCATCTGTTAAGTATTTAAATACCTTGTTTCTTGAAATCGATTCATGTGTTTTTAACTCCTTAATTTCACTGAGATCCGGTGTTTCTAGATTCACGTACCAGCGTTTTTCATTAATCAAGATTAAGCGAAGTGCAAAAGAATCTTATTACAAAGATGAGAAAATATATGCTTTTTTAGATACTAATTTGCCCTCGAAAGTGCAGTTGAAAGTCAAAAATTGGAAAATAGCTGCTCGAGCTGCCGTTATTTTTTTACAGGGAATATATTAATGAAAAATAATTGAAGAAGTGAGACAAAATCCTGATAATCTTTGAACTATATCCATTCATATTGATGGGAATGGTTAAACAAATCCCATAATTACGTATAACCAGCCTCTTTCATGCATTTGCAAACAAAAGGATGTATTTTTTATGTCCAACGATTTATTTAATATGTTTATTAAACTATTCTTAATGACTTAGTTTACTGAATTTATTTAATTCTGAATCCTTTTTGGAGATGGAAATTATTTAATTAGCTCCAGAAAGGATTTTTTTCCACCTAAAACCAAATATGTAGTCATTTATAAATATTCAACATATACGGATGAACAATATCTGGCTTATGTGCCAATTGATAAAGTTCTCACTTTGAAGATAGTTTAGTTATTTATTATTAACACCAGGAATGCAAATAACACCTGATTTTCCTCCAAGCAGGTACTAAAGGTTGCTTTTGGGTTGGACTTCATTCATGTGCAAATCCAATTAAGAGGCTTCATTCACTACTTTATTCCTTGAACATTTAATATGTATTATCCTCTAGATTTGCGAATCATACGTCATCGCAAATGTTTTATTCGTGTATTTAGTACCTCTCGTTCATTCCTATATATATATATTATATTTACAACATTTTGCATATTTTCCAACTGCGGCTCTCCAAAAGATGACATCACGTGGGATGTAAGATTTTGAATACAGTTTTTAATTATTCGCGATTAAATTTTAAATAATTCAATGCGTATTTAATTAAGCTATAAATTCTAAATAGTTATTCAAATATGTATTTATAAGGAGCCTTGCTGGTTGAATCATATAAAAGGAATATTTTATTAAGTTCCTTAATTAAATCCTTACAAATCTTTGAACGGTGTGATTGTAGCGGTTACATATATATTTGTAGCAGTTCAGAATCGGCTTTAAGCAGTAGCTCCCTGTCTAGTTAGCTCTCGCGTAGCAAACGTTGATCGTATTGCTCCACACCAAACCAGCCCAGTATTACCAATCTTCATCTCTAAAGTATCTGCCGAAATGTTAAAATGGTTGTTATGCTATGCTAGATTCAGTCTAAAGGAGTGAATTGTTTAAACCGGTTAGACGCTCTTTGCCATTGTTCGGAATATTACTCTAGACCAGGGTAACCTTTTATTTCGTTTGTATCCAGATTTCGAAGAAAAAACACAAAAAGAAAAAGAAGAAATTGATAAGAGCAGTTATAAAATTATTGCTTTCAATTTAAGAAATAGTAAAACAGTATCAATTTTAATCAAAAGATATTTCAGATAAATTTACATTAGTTAAATTTCAGTGTCGTATTGACTGTTGATGTTTTCTCAAATGTAAGTAGATAAAAATAGCAGAGCATAACAGTAAATAACTTAATTAAAAATTAAACACACATCTAAACAATATGCTAGAAAACAAAAATTAAACATATTTTTCGATATATTAAAATTTTATTAATTTTTAAAATTTAATAACGAACTTCCCATTTCAATTTAGGAAATAATAAAACAATATCAATTTCAATCAAAACATATTTCACATAAATTTACATCAGTCGTATTCTGGTGTTGAATTATTTTTTGAATCTGCTTTTTTCTAAAATCCCTTAAGATTAAAATAATAGAGCATAGCAGTAAATTACATAATTAAAAATTAAACACAACACCAAACAATTAAAATTTGATTAAGTAGAAAGCAAAAATCAAACATATTTTTCCCTTTATTAAATTTTAAAATATTTATTGTTATTTTTTCAGTATAACAACAATCTGCCCAGTTGACACTTTTTCCATTCGTTGAACTTGGTGAATTATACAAAGGTTTATCTATTAGAAAACAAAAGCAGAATTGCTGGAAGATTATTAAAAATTATTTTATGTAAAAAAATTAATGTTTTAGGAAAAATGAATCTTAGGTCAATGCAATGCGCGCAGAATTTTTTTAAAAACTATAAGAGATATATATTAAATTATTTGTATATATTCTATCCTTAGGTTATACTTTAATCTACACTCTACACCTAAAATAATTACCATATTTCACATAAAAAATCTTTTATTTCCCGCAAATGTATTGTAATTTTTATTATTAAGTAAAAATATTAAATTTATAATGTACAAGAAATATCCAAAAAATGATTTCACAAAAAATTGCTGTAAAAAAATTAGTAATATGTTTTTACTTAAATTTAGATATAAATTGTTTAAACATACTAGGTATACATGTATACAACATTTTAGCAATTTGCGACCATAAGTTTTGAAGAAATAGGACGCACAAGTTTGAAAATAACAGTTTTTAGAAAATGCCATGTAAAGTTTAAAGTTTCTATAAATTACTTTACTATTAGCTTTATGCATTTAGCCATAAAATCGGTTCTAATTGTAGTATCGACTTCATTTTTTAAAGATTCCTTACATTCCATTCTTCAAAATTAAGTCATAATAAAAAATTGAGTGTTTTAAAGGTTTTAAAGCGATTTCCCCCCTTAAAGAAGCATCAACATCGGCAGCATGTACAGCAAATGGATCAGCTACCCAGGCAGGAATACCCATCTCCAGCAGATCACGGAAACGAACTTGAATATCATGATAAAGGTGTTTCAAACTATCCCCATACACAATTATTATTTCACCAACTTTCAGTTCATCATCAATTGCTAGAAGGATGACTGGGGGTATTCAACATCTGTATAATACCCCATATAGCTCTATGCTTCCCTCTGTGGCCCACTAGTCTTGTACCGTCGCTCCCCTCTCATGCCATTTTCACTTGTGGCCCTCCTAGAATATCCTAAGGCCCCCGCTTCAGAACCACTGCTCTAAGCGGTCGACTTTTGACGCGAATCAAAAATAACCGTAGTGCAGAAAAAGAAAAAAAAAATAATTCAGGTAGTCTCTTCTAATGAAACTACCGCGGGTTATTAACGTGGGATTACTTATCGTTGCTTTTTTAAATTTTTTTAAACGCATTTTGTTACTTTTCTGTTTTACTGCTACTGGGTTTGGCGCGCTGCCAAGATTATAACTCGCGACGCAGGACGGCCACTGTTTTCTTCCCCGTGGACAGTTACTGAGAAACGTAATCCTACGTTAAAACAAAAAAAAAATCTTTTTTCCTGCGAGCTTCACAGAAATGAGGGGAAAAAATCATTAAAAGAATATTCATAGAAAAAAAGCTTCGCCTGTAAATCTATTTATTTTGTCACTAAACAGTTACTGCTGTGAAACAAAGAATTCGCGCTAGAAATTGACAATTATACGTAAATAAACGAAATAAAAAGAAAAGTAACGATATTCGCAAAAACCTTTTAATTTTTTATATTTCATCTTGAAAGAAAAAAATAATATAGTATGCTAATTGACAATTTTTTATGTGACTTAAAAGAGCTTTAGATTTGGTTTTTAATTGGATTCAGTTAAATATTTGAACAACTGAATATTTTTCGAGAATAATAGAGCCTCATAAGTTGCATAGAATCGAAAAAAGTTCATCACAATTTTTTTGTGAATGAAAGCGTTTAATATACAATATATATTTCCTAAACATTTTCTTACTGCATGTGAGTGATTATTTGCTCCAGTGCATTTAAATGTTATTGTTAAAATATACCTTTTTTCCCAAAGTTTTTAAAGATTTTTAGATTTACATTCGTTTAGATAAGTAATTAAAATTAGTAGCCAATAAGAAAAAAATACACAGGGAAAGAATACAGATTGCGTAAGAATTATTTAACTACCCATCGTATTTTATTACTTTTCAGAAACTTCCAGGCAAAAAATAAATTAAGCATCATAAACGGTTAAATGCCATTTTGACAGATCGATCGCCCAGAAATTTTTTCTTAACAAATTTTTTCTTAAATCTTATCTCAACAAATAGTTTGGAAGTGATAGTGAAACAAAATACGACCTCGTTTAAAGCCAGCATAGATGAGCTAGATTTATTTTTTATTTCTTCTGCTACCTGTAAAGTGTGAAGCTAGGGTTTCTGAGAATGATTGAACTCTTTAGGAGAATCGATGGCCAATCTATTACGGACATCTTTTTCGAGACTGAGCTAGCAGGAAAGCTTGAAATCAAACACCCAGAATGTTATCAGTCTCAAAATTGCGTCTACTCAAAGAGGAAAATAAAGCTGGTCAAATAGGCCAGTGGTGCACAAACTGTAGGTCGGGACCCATAGGGGTGGGGATGGGAGGGTCGCGATTAGTAAAGATAAATCATATTGAATTATTTAATTAAAAAATATGCTTTAATATTTCTATAATAACGCATTTTAAACATTTTTATATACCGTAAGATGGGGTTATTTTGTGACTGCAGAGGTAACTTTGTGATACATAGTAATTTTTTCGTATTGCGAATCTTGCACAGCGCCCGTGATACCGGGAAGACAAAGAACAGAGCCAACAGCTTATCCGACTTACAGAGATACCTAGTGGCCAGTGGCCGAAGCTTCTGCGCGCCATTTGTCTTCGCTGGCCAGTGTATTGTTTAAACCTGTTGTCAAGCTATTGACTCAAACTTCGGAAACTTTGTGGGCCGAAGTCTAACACCTTATACAACCAACTACCACAGGTAATTATTTTTTATTGTTAATATGTTGGTTAGATTGTGGACCAATATAACTTTTGAGTAGTGATATTTTCGAGAGATATGAGAACATAACCTAACTATCGAAAGGTGACGGGGTTACTTTGTAACACATTGACACTGTCACAAAATAATCCACAAAATCGACCCACCTCCTCCAGCCGCTAGATGTCACATGCTTACGTCCTCTAAAATATCACTGGAGAGAAAGAAGTATTGACTATCCCAAAAAAACTACCCGAAGGAGCAGAATGGGACGAAAGACGAATTTCCTCATCTTCTCAAAGAACTGATGGCTGCCCTGGACACCCGCGGTCTCTTTGATGCCAAAGATACAGATAAAGCTATCCAATATTTTTAATAGGTATATATAATTGTGTATCAAGCTTTTGATAAGAGTTTTACTATCTAACTTTGTGTCAAGTAATTTTTCCTCTTGGATTTCAAGGTGAAAATGCAAATGTCACAAAGTAGCCCCACTCGGCGGGGCAACTTTGTGCCACATTTTAACTTTAATTTCTCAATGGTTATTAAAGATCCGGGTTAGCGCAATACATTACAACGTAAGAAAAGCATGTACCAATGATTTGCAATTGTTCATTTTGGACTGCATTTAAAATTGATCGGCTGGCACAGGAAAAAACTTAAACTCCGTCACAAAGTAACCCCATCTTACGGTATGTCTTTTATATGTTAAAAAATATATGATATGATATTGTCAAATAACGCTTCAAACAGTCTTACAATTAAAACTTCAGCAGCAAAAATTTATTTATTTACTGTATCTTTTAACTAAAATTTAAAGACTTTCGACTGCATTTTTTTTTCTGAATGTATAACAATTCCTTGCCCAGTAATCCAATCTGAATCTTAAGATACATTTAAATTACAAAAAAGAAGAATTTTAGTTTAGAGGAATACAATTTTTATGTTTCAGTATGAAGATAATAATTTTCAAATTATGCTAAAGCAAATTAATATACAAATATGAATTTTAGTCACATGTTATTTGACAAAAACGAGTGCAGAAGGTGAACAGAAGAGTTAAGAAGGTGATTTATCGTTATTATGCAAGTAAACTAAACTCTACAGTTCATTGATTTTAAAAACAGTTTGTCCAAATTTAGAAACAAAAATTGATAACATTTTTCAATTTAAAAAAAATTCCTACTGCCCAAAAAATTGTTCAGTGAAGGTCGAATGATTTTTCTTATGTAAGGTAAGTGAGCCGGATTTGAAAAAGTTTACGCAGCTGTGATATAGGCGATATGCCATAACGAAACACTGCTGATCTGAGGAAGAATAAGGTTGTCAGAAGTTGAAAGCATTTAAAGATTTATTTACAAATGTTGGGCTCTTGGCAATCAAGTCATTAGTCTTCTAGCTTCCCAGTATTTCTCAACAATAAAATAAAACCATTAAGTGCAGTGCACGTGTCTAAATGTTCACCCTTCATTGGTCGTTCGGAATTACACAAAGTACAATTAGATGGGGCCTTAAATCCTAGTCTAAAGAGGCATTGAGAAGGCAGAGAGAAATTCGGAAGAATCGCACCCAACCGATGGTCCACATACTCCAGGAGTTTCAACAGGCATCCGGGAGTGTTGTTTCGATGAATACCATTCGCAAGGAAGCACATCTGCTTGGTTTTCATGGTCGTGCTGCCACCCATAAGCCTTTGATCACTAAGTCCAACACCACGAAGAAGGGATGATACAAACGGCAAATTCTCATGAAAGGAATATGATGCTGGGTTATTCAAATGATTAGAATTTAAGCGCAATCGAATGAAGCAGGGGGGAAAACGGCAGCTCAAACTCTGTTTAAAAGGAAAGTTACGCAGCGGGTTTCTCGTTCGGAAATTGTATTTGAATGTTGTTTGTTTGCGAGACGATCGTGTTATGCCTCGTATAAGAAGGAAAAATGGCTACCAGCACGTGTCGGAATTCAATAGCGAAAGGATCGTGGCCTATCGAGAGTGTGGTTTATCGTTCCATGATACTGCTACTCGCATTGGTTGGAATCCAACGACTGTCATGTAAATATGGAATCGATGGGTTCAGGAGGGTCCTACTGAACGCCATGCAGGATGTCAACAGCCTCCCGTCACTAACGCCCGAGAGGACAGACATGGTGTCAGGTCGGCCTTGAAATATCGTACAGACACATCACGAACCTCGAGTCAGGAAATGGGCTTATTTGCAGCACGATAAGTATCTGCACGGACAGTGCGACGATGTCTGGAGCAGCACGGACTGTCTGCATGGCGACCATTATTGCGGGGTTCCCTTGACACTGCAGCATAGAGTTGCGCGGTGACAGTGATGCGCTGAACGAGAAAACTGGATACAGGAGTGGCACCACATCTTTCTTTCAGACGAGTCCCGATTCTGTGTGCAGCATCACGATGGACGTATCCGTGTCTGGAGGCACCGAGGAGACCGCACGTGGCCTGCTTGCATTCGATATCGTCATACGGGCCCTGAACCTTGTGTGATGGTATGGACAGCCATTGGGTACACGGCACGAACACCTCTTGTTCGCGTCGTCGATAATCTGAACAGCCAGCGTTACATTTCTCATATCTTAAGGCCGGTGGCTCTGCCCTATCTTCGAGACCTTGGAGACGTCATATTTCAACAAGACAATGCAACACCACATGTTGCCCGTCGTGTCCTAACCTACCTCGACACAGAGGGTGTTCGAGTGGTGTCCTTGCCAACACGTTCTCCAGATTTCTGACGCATTGAAAACATCTGGTCATGGGTTGCTGAGAGATTGGGCAGGCACCACTCTCCAGCCACTACGATTGGTAAAGGTGGCATAGACCTGAAGCAGCATGGAATGACTTGCCCGTATCTGTCATCCAAGAGCAGTTCAACTAGATGCCTAACCGGGTAGAGCCCTTTTTGGCAGTTGTGTGCACTAATTTCGGATCCTGTATACCTCCAAATTGCATACAAATTTAATCATGTTTTCTTCCTACTATGCTGTATACGAAAAAAAAGTAAAATTTTGCTATTTGCTTTCTCTCCTAGTGTTGCAATTTTAATGGCCAGCAGTGTATATGTATACACACACACATATATACAGTGGCTCCCAAAAGTGTTCGTACACTTACGATTTTCAATGAAATAGGGATCTATCAATTAATTAAAATGAATATTTCAGAATGGGTATTTAATAATAAGATCTATAATCTATTCTTAACGAAATTACATGAAATATTTTAAAAACATAGTAAAACTTTATTTTTAAGAAACCAATAATCCAAAAGTAACAAAAACTTTATCTCACAAAAGTCATCGTACACTTGTAAAAAATCTCTACATATTAGTAAATATTCTAATTTTTCGTTAAATTAATATTTAGTAGGAAATCATTTAGCATCCACAACAGCTTTTAAACGTCTGGGAATAGATTGAACTAGTTCTTTTGTAATTTCTGCATCAATGTTCATCCATTCTTCCATCATAATTGTTTTTAGTTCGCTTTTCTTGTGAATGTCGTGTTTTCGTACTCGAACAATTAGTTCTCTACAAATATGTTCTATTGGGTTTAAATCTGGCGATTGCGGTGGTGTTTTCAAAACTGGTGGACAATTATAGAGACACCAGAGGCGAACGTCGAGAGTCGTGTGCTTAGGATCGTTATCTTGATAAAAAACAAAGTTGTTTCCAATACCTAAATTTTGGGCTCATAATTTTAAATTGTCTTTTAAAATATTTATATAAACAGCATGATTCATTATGCCATCAATAAATACGAAATTTCCTAGTCCTGAAACTGACATGCACCCCCACACAAGGATACCTCCACTGGCATGCTTAATTGTTCTTACTAAGTTCTTGGGATAAAGTTCCTCATTTTTTCTTCTCCATACAATTATACGCCCATCAGCACCAAAAATGTTCATCGGCAAATAAGACATTATTCCAATAGGTTTGGGGCTTATTTATCATTGATAGTGCGAAGGGAAGCCTAAAGTTTCTGTTTTTCTCACTCATAAAAATTTTTCTATGGGCAGAACGCCCATGTAATCCAGCTGTTATCAGAACTCGTCAAAAAATGTCAGGTGAAATTGAAGTAGAAAATGTTTCATTGAATTCTACAGAAACTTTTACAGCACTCAAACGTGAATTTTTCACAAATTTTCTAATTATAAATCTCTGATCACGTTTTATTAACTTTGCCGGACGGCCTTTTCTTACCTTGTTTACGATCCAATTTTCTTCTTTAAAGAGTTTTATCACATACTGTACAGTAGAATGGGATAAATTAAATAATTTAGCAATATTCCGAACTGATTTACCACTACTATGATGAAAAATAATCAATTTTCGAATGTTGTTTGTTGTTTCTTTACGACTATGAGTCATTTTTAAATAATAAATAGAATATTACGGAGTAGGCAAGCAAAAATTAAAACCAAACGATATTTTAAATGACCCCACAGTTCAAAAATAAAAATAAAGCGCCAGACGATAATTTTAATTATGAATTTATTCGAAAATATTTTAGTGTACGATGACTTTTGTGATATAATTTTTTTGTTACTTTTTGATTACTGGTTTCTTAAAAATAAAGTTTTACTGTGTATTCAAAATACTTCACGTAGTTTTGTTAAGAATAGATTATAGATCTTATTATTAAATACCCATTCTGAAATATTCATTTTAATTAATGGATAGACCCCTATTTCATTGAAAATCGTAAGTGTACGAACACTTTTGGGAGCCACTGTATGTATATGTATGTGTGTGTTTACATTTGATACTTATCGAATGAAAGGTTCACTATCAATCGCGAATCTCGCTATAGAGCCTCCATACTGCATAAAATTTTAGTAAGGGAATAATTCTCAAAGGATAAAGCTCCACATTTTACAGATGGGTTTAGAAACGCAGCCCCTTTATATTCGTTGAAATAAACTATCAGAATAAAAAAACAAATTTCGGGAAAAAAGAATGGAAAAGGTTTCGAGATTGGAAAATGATAAATCTGTCTTCATTCATAATATACTATAATACTGATAATCTTTGGCATGTCATCAGTTTCCTCTTTTCACAAGATGTTACAGATTTCAGTGTATCCCAACAGACTTAGTTTGAAAAACTGGCTATCTCAGATTTGTGAGCGTGTGTTCTTCTACGCCTTTTTCCGAGTCAAAATTCCGAGAGACATCCTGATAAATATGTATTAGATTCAAACTGGTTTGACGAACGCGTACTTTTGTTTGAAATTTCTAAGTAAATATTTCGGAGTCCATATTGGAAGACCTTCAATACATCATATTACAACATGCTTCGTGTTCCCTTTTCATTTAGGTTTGCTAATGCTACTACCATCGCCTGTAGCTTTTAATGCTATTCCTGTGTATACCCACTCTAATCTTAGTTAAGATATGCCACTATGAGATCTGAAAAAAATGAGTGTAGGAATTGTCTGAATGAGAATTAATAAATGGAATTTTCCCAGGCTCTTTGTGTGACGACTGCTATTAATTATATATATTTTTTCCTGGTAGGACTTACAATCACTTTTTTCAATGAGTAGATGAATACATAGGGTACATAAGTTAATTCCTAATATTAAAAAAGAAAAGTAAAACTTTTTATGATATGAACCAGGGGCCGCTCCACTCCAGAAATTTTTTTTTTTTTGGGGGGGGGGTAACATCAGGCAACATCTTATATAAATATATATATATATATATATATATATATATATATATATATATATATATATATATATATATACAGTGGCTCCCAAAAGTGTTCGTACAATAAGAGCAAGTTTAACAGTTTTGGTTCCGATGGGCGTATAAATGTATGGAGAAGAAAAAATGAGGAACTTCATCCCAAGAACTTAGTAGGAACAGTTAAGCATAGCGGAGGAGGTGTCATTGTGTGGGGGTGCATGTCAGCATCAGGACTGGGTAATGTGGTATTTATTGATGGCATAATGAATCATGCTGTTTATATAAATATATTAAGAGACAATTTAAAATTATCAGCCCAAAATTTGGGTATTGGAAACAACTTTGTTTTTTTATCAAGATAACGATCCTAAGCACACGGCTCTTAACGTCCGTCTCTGGTGTCTCTATAATTGTCCACACGTTTTGAAAACACCACCTCAATCGCCAGATTTAAACCCAATAGAACATATTTGGAGAGAACTGGGGGTTCGAGTACGAAAACACGACATTCACACGAAATGCGAACTAAAAACAATTGTGATGGAAGAATGGATGAACATTGATGCAGAAATTACAAAAGAACTAGTGTTATCTATTCCCAGACGATTAAAAGCTGTTGTGGATGCTAAAGGATTTCCTACTAAATATTAATTTAACGATAAATTAGAATATTTACTAATATGTAGAGATTTTTTACAAGTGTACGATGACTTTTGTGAGATAAAATTTTTGTTACTTTTTGATAATTGGTTTCTAAAAAATAAAGTTTTACTATGTGTTTAAAATATTTCGTGTAGTTTTGTTAAGAATAGATTATAGATCTTATTATTAAATACCTATTCTGAAATATTCATTTAAATTAATGGATAGACCCCAATTTCATTGAAAGTCGTAAGTGTACGTACACTTTTGGGAGCCACTGTATCTTATTAATAAAAGAGAGTGTTTGTGTGTGTGTGTGTGTGTATGCGACCCCCAGGCGAATCTGTGATACTTACAGACGTCAAATTTGGCACACGGGTAGTGCAGACTATGGGAAGGTGCACCTCGAAGCCCGAATTTTAAATTTTATTCTAGAAAATTTTTTATTTTATGTTTTGTGTGATATTTTATGCTTTTTTAACTTCATATTACGATATCTCGGCAAAAAATGATCGTAGGATTTTGATCTTTTTACAAACTAAGACTACAGACATTTCTCCTTCAAACAAGACCTCATTTGTTTAAAAATAATTTAAAACAGACTAATATTTTCATCAAAATATTAAAACAACTTTTTCGATTTTTTTTTTACGCCCTTTCACGCATCTACGGCCGATGCTCTTCGTGTTTTTATCTTACAAAGAAAATATTTACATCATCTGGAAGATGAAAGCTTTCTCATTCATATAAACCTCATTTCAAGTCTCTATCTTAAAATTTCGATTTTTAATTGAATTTTAAAGAACAATACGTCAACGCAAATTCCCCGTTTGATTCCTCAAGTGCGGTTTGGAAGAACCATTTCTTCACCCATAGACGAGAGGGGGGGGGGGGGGGGAGGCTTGAAGAAAGAATTTTTCGCGCATTCGTGGAGGGTTGGACCGAACGAAATTTCTCGCCGGGGGGGGGGGGGGAATTTTCATCTGGTTCCGGGTGTTAGCATAACGTGGAATACGTAGCCAAAAAATTTAGATACCTTGATTCGTTGTTTTTCAGTGTTTCCATTCTCTGACAATGATTGCTGAAGGGAGCGGGTCCGTAAACCGACCGGCTAGATGGGCGAAGCCCGTGTCATGGGTTATGTCACAGTATAAATAACATAGAAAATGTCAATTTTTTCTATGTTATTTATACTTTAATCAATTTTTAAATTGATTTTGGTTAACAAACATTCTTAAAATCCCCGGCAACGCCATCTGTAATTAGGAATACCTCCAGCTTTTCCTTTATTACAGAACAAAACTCATTTCGGAAGTTTCATTGAAGGTAAAACAAGTAATTTCTGTTGTGGCATCTAAAAAGGTATTTTAAGTAAACAATTAAACTTTGAAGCGTATTCCCATCTTTAACATTACAGTAATAAGCATTACATCTTAATAAAAGCGATTGTTTGCGTGTGTGTGTGTGTGTGTGGGCGGTCCCCAGGCGAATCTGTGCAACTTACAGCCGTGAAATTTTGCACACGGGTTGTGCAGACTACGGGAAAGTGCACCTCGAAGCCCGAATTTTAAGTTTTATTCTAGAAATTTTTTTATTTTATGTTTTGTGGGATATTTTATGTTTTTTTAAACTTCAGATTACGATATCTCGGCAAAAAATGATCGTAGAATTTGGATCTTTTTACAATCTAAGACTACAGACATTTCTCTTCCAAACAAAACCTCATTTGTTTAAAAATAATTTAAAACAGACTAATATTTTCATCGAAACATTAAATCCACTTTTTCGATAAATTTATGCACTTTTTAGCATCTAGTGTCGATGCTCTTCGTGTTTTTATCTTACAAAGAAAATATTTACATCATCTGGGAGATGAAAGCTTTCTCATTCATATAAACCTCATTTCAAGTCTCTATCTTAAAATTTCGATTTTTAATTGAATTTTAAAGAACGATATTTCAACACAAATTTTATGTGGTTCTTTCAACGCGGTACTCTAGGCGTTGGAATCAATCATTCATAAGAAATGCGCATGCGCACAAGGAAACGTTTTATTTACTTTTGCTGGTGTTCACTTTTTCTGTATTCTGTCAATTTTTGTTTAATTTAGTTACTTTTTTGCATATTCTTTCTTTTTATGCTTCTGTCTGAAACTCTGGAATATTTTTTATTATTATTCTAATACTTCGAAACTTAACAATGTTTACCAGGGGTGTTTTAAAACAACTGTTAATTATGTTTGTGTTTAGTTTTGAGAAAAAATAATTTTGTAAAGGTTTTTTTGGTCTTTTATGCTAAAATAGCACTTACAAATGAAAAAGAAACAAAAACTTACCTGTAAATAGCATACCATTTTTATAGATTGATCAATTTGAAGTAACTTTTAATGAAATTTAGCTAAAACACCTATCATTCTGCACAAAATCCTAAAGCTAATATTTTAAACTAATTTTAGCTTTTGATTATGGAAATTTTTGATGTTAAAACATGTTAACAATGTATTAAATATGCATTATTTTGTACGTCAAATATAGTTGCACATTAATTTTATAGAAATTTGTGGTATGACTTTCTTAAGTAGCATGATTTATTTTTTCTCGATGATATCTTTTTCTTCATTGTCATATTTTGAGAACATAACTTTTTTAAATTAAAAAAAACACAAATAAAAGTTTAGGTTAACAAGAATTATTGTCAAGAATTATATTTCACATGATTGGACAAGCCACAGGTCAAGAAGTGTTGAAATTAATGGAGGTAAGGTTAATTTTTTTTACATGCAGTAATTTTTTCATGTCCTGATTCATAAATTAGAATCGATAGCTGATTTATATCTCATTTATATTTTTAGAATTTAACTTCTTACTTCTGTTTTAACTTCACTTTCTATTTTACCATCATGTTTTGTATTGCTATTATTGAAGTGTGTAAAATATTTTTCATTGCTTACTACGATTTAAAAAATTTTTTTGTATTATTGGCCTGTACTTTTTTATTCATACTGTGTTATTCATACTGTTATTTTTTTCTACGTTATTTATACTGTATTAGCTTTTAAATTGATTTGGTATTGTTTACTTTTCAGCTTTTCCCGAATGATTTTCCGAATCTTTACCCCGGAAAGAGAAGCGAGACTGGAAGAAAGCAGACAACAACAGCGAAGAATAGTTGGACAAAAACCACAGGATGGTCTTGATTTGTTAGCAAGAGTGTTTCATCAAGAACAAAAATCACTTATGAGTCTCATCACAAAGGCAAAGATTTTTGGAGAAGTTAGGTGTCATATGTACACCATAATTGCAGTTTTGGCTGATTTAAACTCTGTATTCTCACATTTTGATGCCCCTGTAGCAGTAGTGGATTACATGGTTAACTGGAGTTACTCATTTTGTTCCATTTTAAAGGAATTAGGCTGTGGTTCATATGGGAATGGCGTTTAGAAACATACGGCATATGAGGCAGATATTACGGATCAAATAATAGCCAAAGATGACACCACTTCAGTCAGTTGTCACAAAACAACTGTCTCTGTCCACATGTTGCAGAAGCCTCCTCTACACGATTTCTTCATTCGGGAATGGCGTTTAGAAACATACGGCATATGAGGCAGATATTACGGATCAAATAATAGCCAAAGAAAGCAAGTGTCTATAGACAATGCGTGGATTGTCCCGTATTGCCCTCTACTAACCACAATTTTCAATGCCCATATAAATGTAGAGTATTGTAATTCAGTTTTATAGTGTGGCGTGTGAGTGGAACACTGGTGTATGGTTTTCAAATGATTTTAGCTTTTACTGGAAATTAGCAGAACATTAGCATCGAAAACAGCAATCGTTTGGAAAGTTTTTATTTATATACACAACTCACTACCATAATACTCTTAAAATTTATATTTTAACGCATTTCGGTTACTGCTGTTGTTTGTAAACACACGATCTTCATTGTCATGCTCATTTCAGAAATTTTTCATTGAGATGTTGCTCATTTAATGCGTGTTTTCAAAAGTGAAATATACCATGTTCTGTAAATGCCCCGAAAATATTTCTATACTGGAAATGTAGACAAATTAAAGAATTTAAGTAAACTTTTGTGTAATTTATACATTTGTGTGTGTTTAATTATTTAAACTAATATATTTATATTTTTTATACGTTTTATTCTTGCATTCTTTTAGGGGTTTATAGTGTTGCGTGTGAGTGGAACACTGGTGTGTGGTTTTCAAATGATTGTAGCTTTTACTGGAAATTAGCAGAACATTAGCTTCCAAAACAGTAATCGTTTGGAAAGTTTTGAATTTAATTTATTAAATGCTGATCACGAGATTTCTTTTCTTTTTGTGATACTTTAAATTTATTTTGCGTCACGTGCATAACAACGAAATTAATTGACAAAGAAAATATTAAAATACAGTAAAAGATAAAATTTAACCACTAGACAAATTGAGATGGAAATTTTAAAAAGTTTTTGTTCAAATTAATATGTTTTATGGATATTAAATCAAATCTATATATAAAACTGTAATTTCCTCTCAAAATATGCTTCGCCATGACGATAAATAAGTCCCAAGGCCAAACTTTAAAATATGCTGGCGTACATTTACGAGAAAATTGTTTCTCGCATGGTCAGTTTTACGTAGCTTGCTCACGCGTAAGTTCGCAGACGAGCCTGGTAATATTAGTTCCGCCCAATGAGGAAACAAAATATATTGTTTATAAGAAAATCCTCTAAAAAGCAATTTCACTACTTTTTCATTGTAATTATCCTAAAATGTACCCCGTAGCGAAGCACGGGTATTCAGCTAGTATATATATATATATATATATATATATATATATATATATATATTATATCTATATATATATATACATATATATTATATATATATATATATATATATATATATATGTATATATATATATATATATATATATATGTATATATATATATATATATATATATATATATATATATGTATATATATATATATATATATATATATATATATATATATATATATATACATATATATATATATATATATATATATATATATATATATATATATATGTATATATATATATATATATATATATATATATATATATATATATATATGTATATATATATATATATGTATATATATATATATATATATATATATGTATATATATATATATATATATATATATATATATATATATACATATATACATATATTTTATATATATATATATATATATATATATATATATATATATATATATATATATACATATATACATATATTTATATATATATATATATATATATATATATTATATATATATATATATATATATATATATATATATACATATATACATATATTTTATATATATATATATATATATATATATATATATATACATATATACATATATTTTATATATATATATATATATATATATATATATATATATATATATATATGAGTGATAAACATCCTCTCATTTTAAATTTAAACTCATCTAGTATTTGGTCTATGATTGTATAACTTTTGCTATGAAAAAAAAAATACGCCGGGCTTTTTATTAGAGGGAAGTGGGCAATTGAACCTACTGCTCCTTCCTTGGAGCCGTCGTTGATACGAACAGTATGCGTTTGTTTGTCTTTGATTCAATGTCCGAAAAGGGGTGCACAAAAGCGGCCTACATATAAGAATACTATTTCTCTGATTGGAGTTGAAAGATAAAACAAGTATACATAACACAGAGACAAAGGTTTACCTAATTATTTGAATATTTATGCCGTTTATAACTATATGGAAACTTTTAGGTTTATACTAAATTTTTCGCTAAAGTTTGATGAAAACTGACTGCCATTCTTTGATCATCCTAAAATCAGTAGTAAAATTGATAGGTTGCGAGATTAAAAAAAAAATCCCTTTCCCTTCACCCTACGCTAAAATTACCGGCAGCTTACTGGAGCTACGCACGAAAAAAATATATTTGATAATATGAAGTCTATATGACAGTAGTTTTGATGAGCTATCAGAATAGGTTTAGGTAAAGAAGTACATACATAATTTAATCTTATATTTAACAGTTACGATTATTCCGACAAGCGTCACTGAATGCTTCAGTGTCCATCCCCGGTATGGGCCTTTTAAATCAGTAGGTTAGAAAATACTATGTGAGTGGGAGGACGGTACGAGCCCAATAGATGTCGCACTTGGGAGTTCTCGGTCAAAATTGAAGGGGAACCAGGAGGCAATGTTGGTCCACCTGTACAGTGCCCATTACAAGAAACCAACAAATCTCGCAGTGCAGTGGGCGAAGGTGGAAATAGAAAGTACCTGCTGGGTTAGGAAAAAATAACTGAAATTCAAACAATAAAGTAGTCATCAAAAGTATTGTTTTTGAACACAGAAAAAGCTACCTCACCATGTAATTAGGGTTAGTAAATTCTGTTTCAGGAATAAAACTATGGAATTGAAAATTTTCTCTTAATTATATTTAAAAAAACACTTCATTTCAGTGCAATATTGAAATTACCAAACTATAAGTCGCACCTTTTTACATAAAAAAAATTCGACTTAAAATTGGGGTGAATTTTAGAGTCCGAAGGTAATTCATTAAAATAAAATGAATATTTCATTTTATATGCATAATATATATTTATTATATATATTACATATATTTTATATATTATTTTTTATATATTTATCATATGCATATTTTATCTGTATTAAGTAAGAAATTGAAAATATCTTTATATACCTAACAAAATACAATTTTTTTTTCTAAAAATCCTTCCATAAATTTTAGGTGCGTCGTGTCTTATGGTCAGGAAAATACGGTAGCTTGATTTCTTCGTAGCCTATGAATAGTCCATGACTCAATGGGTGACTCAGTATTGACATAAAATCCGAGAAAATCTCTTCATAAATAATTTTTTAAAACCTGGATGAACAGCAGTAAAATAGTTTTTAATTGAATAGTTTTATTGTGCTTAAACAATAAAACATGTTTAACCCTTTTGCTAACTTACGGTCAAAAGAAGCTGCGGGCATTTGCTAAAATCTGCTTTCAAAAGGATGAGATACCTAGAATTTTGAAATTATCGTTTGGTAAATATTGTTTATCACCTTCTAAAACTTTTGAATAGTTTTCACACGTGAATTAACAGGTTTCAGTTTTAGTAAATGGCGAGAGACGCGCTGAATGGAAAGATTTTAATCACTATGGGTGGCTATAGAAAGAAAAATGGTAGAAATTAAAAGAAGAGTGACATAAAAGCCTGTTTCCATTAGAAAAAAAGGCGATTGTATAGAATTTAATGGCTTGCATTTTGTAGGATCTTAACCTTTTCTAAAGTAACCTTATAAACTTTTATAAGACAAGTTCCGGGTGTTATTGAACTTTCTTTGTTTGGTACTAATTACAAGTAAATTTACATTTTTATTTTACAATGGATTAAATGAAGGGAATATATTCATCTTTTTCTAATGTTTATGAAATCGACTATTTTCTCATTCACTATGGGAATATGCGACAAATCTTAGAAATTTGCCCAACGGTATAACAAGTTCACTTATTGTTAAACCGAGGACAAAAACACCAATATAAAACAGAAAAAGAAAAAATAAACGCAATTAAATTAAAGGAAGTAGATTTAAATCAGAATGATAACACTGAAACTTCAATGAGCAAAGAAAGAAAACAACATATAAAGCAAAACCCTGATCTTATTCGTTGATTTTTCATCTTTTCGCCCCGCTTTCCTGACTTTCGCTTTTATTACCAGCTACTCTCAAAGTGAAAGAGTGAGACACGGAAGTTGGTCGATTGTTGCATCGTTCACTGTGGCTGTAATGTCCAGATTCTTCTTTATGAGAATCCGAAGAACATTTTCTCAGAATCCAATTTCTCGCTTTAAGACTGGAATAGTAGTCTCAGAATAATAATATACAATTGTATAATAATTGTTCATAAAGGTTGTAAATATTATATGCTCCTTGTGTTCCCATTTGATGAGCACGTAACATGGCATTCGCTGTTCAAACTAGCGGTGGAGTATCTGAAACTTGCTCGTAACCCGAATTTTAGCTCGTAACTCGAAGCAAAATATCTACCGATCGAATGCTCGTATCTCGAAAAACTCGTAAGTCGAGACACTCGTAAGTCGAGGTACCACTGTTTATATATATATATATATATATACAGAATGCCCACTAAAGTCCCTTCCCACCCTCTTAACTTCGGAACGGCTGCTGCTATATTCATAAAAGTGTCTAGGTATAGTAAAGTAGCCATGCGCTACTGAATGAAGCCACCTACCACGCCACCTGGTGGAAAACTGCCGAGTTAGCATTCCTATCTCGAAAATGGAACGAGATAGGGAAAAAAAGTGATTTATAAAGTTGTAGAAAATCATCGATTTAGTACGAAAAGATACCTTGGGGACATTAATGAAAAGACTACAACGGTTAAAACGCGGATTTGTTTTTTCGTGATTTCCTACACTGTGACGTGACAAAAGGATCTGAGAAAGAAAAAAAAATAATTTTAACAATATACCTTTATTTGAGATGTTCAAACTTCTCAGCGTCAGCTGCAATACACATTTGGATCCTCGTTTGAATATGACGTTGCA